>WSXT02044575.1:0-13200 GCA_011762715.2 Neuroterus valhalla | reverse complement strand
AAACACTGTGATCAATTTAAATAATAATAGCTTGCAATGAAAAACATTTTGACACCTGCATCAAAACAAACGAACGTTTGTCCTCACTCGCACACTTTTCCATGCATAGGAAGAGGACAACTGCGCGCCTGCGCACGAAAACATGTGATCTTCCACTGAATATGTCTGGCACTTACGGTATTGTTTCTATTGCCAAGTGGCGAAACGGAGTTGGGTCTCCTTATTATTCCTTCGTGGACAGACCCAACGAGACCTAAACACCCATAAACACCTGTAAACACCTGACTCTGACAGACGTCGACGTCTGGGCCAAAATTTGTTATGATGTAAATAGGAGTCGTATTATTTTGCACAATCATGTTATTACTATAGTTTGTATCGTTTTAAAAAAACAGATACCTGATTATCAGCGTAAAAGGCATAAAATTACTGTGAAAACCGTAGTGAATTTACACTCTTCTACCTTGTGCATAGGTTAGGTTTCTCAGTGGAAAAATAAAAATCCGTTAATAAGGAATTGACAATAAACGTTTGAAGAAAAATGCAAGATTCTATAGGTCCATCGAATCGTCGACATTGTTGCGTACCTGGGTGTAGTTCTCGAAGTGTTCCATTCAGTTTTCATAAATTTCCCCTTTTTGGAAATACTTTGACAGTCAAAGATTCAAAAGGACGAATTGATTTTGTGGACCGATGCAGAGAATGGAAGCGAAGAATTGGAATAAGTGACACAAACGAATATACAGTTGTTTGTTCACGTCACTTTACAGAAGACGATTATTATTTTCCAGGTATTTGTCAACATTTTGTTCTAAAAGTTTTAACTTTCAACCTGACTACAGTAAGGATAATAAATGAAACTAAAATTAGGTTCGAACTAAAGCAATATATCGATTTGTTGTGTAAAAAACAAGAATAGATTTCGATCGAATTGAATAAATAGTCCAAACTAATGAATGCGATCAAAACTCTAAATTATGTCAAAACTCCTAATTACTATGGCCGCTTTTTCAGAAAATAACTCAAGGGTCAAGAGATTGAAACAAAATGCCGTACCTAGTATAAATTTAAGTTTGGAAGTAATAGATATTGCATCACCAGTTAAGAAAAATAGAACTGAAGATTGTAACAAAACAGTAAGTAACATTGAAATACATGGGATTTATTTTTGTAATTTCAAACGCTTCGTGTTTGAATCTTTAGATTGGAAGAAAAATATTATTTGTGTTTTTTTTTCTTAGTATCGTTCCAAATCAATGTTAATTGGCTCATGTGTGGTATATTGTCAAATCGAAGATGAGCTTGAATGACTAAACTGGCAGCCACGGAAAAATATAATTTTTCTACAGAAATGGGAAGAATTAAACTTATAACTGAAAAAAATCAATTAACGATAACAGAAAAAAACGAATTTCCGACAAAATAGTTCATTTTTCAACAAAAGTGATGAATTTTCACATAATATTATGAATCTTCAACTGGAACAGTTAAATTCCGAACCATGGAGGTGTATATTGAAACAAGAAGATTCATTTTTGAACAGAAAGATTAATTTTCTACTAAGAAATACAGTGTTCCAACAAAGTAGTTAAATTTCGGATTGAAAAAAAATTATTTTCAATCGCAAATGGAACAGTAACATTTTCGTTGTAACAAAGGAACAATTCCATGCCAAACATAGATTTTCTTACTGAAACAAAGAATCTTCAACTAAATAAGTTGAATTCTTAAGCAGATAAATCAATTTTTACGAAACAAGATAAATTATCAATCAAAATTTAAATGCTCGAATTCCAAATTTTAAAAAATTCATGTTTAGCCACTTGAAAGAATTTTCAACTACAACTAAGGAATTTCCAATTGAAATAAGGTAAAGTTTCAGTTTAAAAAATTACCTATAACAATAAAAACCCAACTTTCAACAAAGAAAAACTAACTTTCGAAGGAATTTGTACATTTTTAAAGAAAATGATTAATTTTCAAACGAAAATGTTAATGTTTAACTATATCAGTTGAATTTTAAACCAGAAAGACGAATTTCTAACAACAAAAAATGAATTTTCAAGTAGAATAATTGAATTTTTTACCAAAAATTGATTTCCAACCAAAACAATACAGTTTTCCAACAAAATAGATTAATTTTTAATTGATAAGTGGAATAATAAAGTTTGTAGCTTCAAAAATTAATTTTTAACTGAACGTAAGAGTTTTAAACTGAATAAATTTTCCACTTGAATAAAAAATCTTCAACTGTATAACTTTAATGGTTAATCGTACAAAAGAATTTTTAAACAATTCACTTTCAAAGAATAGGATAATTTTCTTCCAAATAATCGATTTCTTAGAAAAATATGTGAATTTCAACAAAATTATTCGATTTTCAATTCAAATTGTTGAATTTTTAACAAGGAAACATCAATTCTGCATTAAAGATGAAAAAATTTGATTTTCAGTTGAAGAAATCAATTTTCAACCTAACTGATGAAATTTTAGGTGAAATGATGAATCTTCAACTGTAATGAATGTATTTCATGCGAAAGAGATGGATTTTTAACCATAAAGATTAATTTTCTACAAAGTAAAGAAATTCTCAAGAAAATAGTTTTATTTCTAAATTCAAATATAAATGTTCAACTAAATACTTGAATTTTCGCCGAAAAAAGATGAAATGATTTAGAAATCAAAACATTTTCAAAGGAAGAGTTGAACTTTCAATTAAGTAGTTAATTATTCAACTCAAAAATGATGAATTCGTCTTGTACAATTTAAACAAGTTTCCTATTTCAATCTGCATAAATACCTGTCCCATTTTAAAATAGACGAGACTCCAAGACGCAGTACTCTATAAAAAACATGATTATGCTCCGAATCTCCAGACGTCTCTTATTTCTGAAAAGATTGAAAATGTAAATAAACAAATATAGAAACCAGTGTTCAATCGATGCACAGGTGCATAAGTGTTCACATGAGCTCTCCGACTTGAATTTTTTATCAAATGTATCCTTTTCATATTTAGAAACAATTAACCCGATATAAATAAGAATGGACTCCGCTGATAATGTCATCTAAAATCAAGTAATATAGAAACCGTGTAAAAAGGGAAAACTGTTTAATTGATATTGTACAATTTTAAGTTTGAAATAGGTAGAATTTTAAATCCCTATTCGTTCGATTTTCGAGGCTTTGAAGGCTTATATTTTTAAATATTCGAATTTTAAATGTATTATTACATTTGTATGTATGTTGTAATGTATTACATTTTTTTCTATGATGTGGAAGCAGCTCTGAAAAGCTTTTGATTTTTGCAGGAAAATGAAAACAAAAAGACGAACCTTCTTCAAGGGAAAAATGTTTTGGAGACTCCGTATGTGGTTCCTGAAGACGAACATGAAATAGAAAACATTTCCGATGACGATATCATTGTAGAAGATGTCAAGGTTGTTACTCATATTTTCATTCTATTTTCATGAAATATGCTAATTACGAGATGCTTCAAAATTTTCTATTGGCGAGCCTACCATGACCTTCCTTTTATGAGCTGCCACAAGACATTTATAAATGGAAAAAAAGTATTTATATCAATTACATAAAGAAAACCTCATTTGCTTTAGAAATGCAACTAATATTGATGTATGCATGTTTTCGCGTCTTTGAGATGTATCGACGTGCCTTTTGAGGAACCTTTTATTTCATCACCTACAAATATCGTTTATGAATTAGAAAAAAATGTGTACTCTGTTACATTGTATCAACTAAGGTGTTTAGTTGTATTGTTTTTATCACTTTGTGTCCATAAATTTGTAGATGCTTGACGAACCGTCAGAAGAAACTCTGCGGCGTGCTATTATGGAACTAAAGGAACCGATTCTGCTCCGCAACTTATTACGAAAATTGAATGGAGAAAGTACCTGGAATCTCCTTAACTGGGATTTACAAACCTTAGCCGAAAAATTTGGAGGCGCACGTTTACCCTTTCGAACGGGTCATTATGCTCAAACTTTGGTAAATATTATCTTCGAAAAGGTATATATACATATATATATATATATAAATATTTAAAAAATTGGACAATTGTATGTCCATTTAAAGGAGAATTCAAGTTGTTCAGTTTGATTTTTTTTTCAATCTATTCTTTCCTTATTATATACTTTTGAATGTGATGTTCAATATTGATCTAGCCATATATTGCATTTTACTGAAATTCGTAAATTCATCCAATTGTTTTGCTCTTGTTTTCACATAACTATTCAGTTATTTTTAAGGTAATTAACTCATAATTTCCATAGCGACCTCAATGGGAAGTTGAGTGTCCCGTGGAGTGGTACAAAATGGAAGATTTTATTATGAAAAATGATTCTGAATCTTGGTACTATTTTGATTACAAATATATGCAAGAGTGGTGTAAGGAATCTCCCGAAATCCCTGAATCTCTACATTGGAACAGACTCGGTTTCGAATTGAGCGGCAAAGATTCAACTATTTGGGTAGGAAGCAAAGGTGCTCACACAAATTGCCACCAAGATTCTTACGGGTGCAATTTAGTCGCTCAAATACACGGAAAGTTAGTGAAAATGTTGAATAATCACAATTTATAGGGTTTACCCAGAACTTGGGAAACATGAAGTTCGGAGAAAGTGTCTGGAAAGGAAAATTCAAATGAATGAATAAAAATACCTCGATAAATTCAGTTCTAGGCTAGTGTTGTTCACATAATATACTTGTCAGTATAAAAGATTCCAAAACTTGTTTATTAGTTGAATCTCATTAAATGGTGCGATTTTGGAAACTAAACCACCGCATCTAAGAACAATAAATTTCATACACCGTATAAAATTTCATGGTCCTAGCTCAATGGCCTCTAACAGCTTTTGTAAACTTCTTGAACCCTAATTTTTGGATATTTATTTAAAGTAGCTCTTTGATTTTCTTATGTAATTTTATGAACTTTCAATTTTAAAATTTTCATGTTTCGATTGTTCAATTTGAAATGTTACAAAAACGTTCAAAAACAAATAAAATGACAAAGTTGTTTTGGGGAGAACGTAATTTTTAAATTATGCTAAAACATTTCAAAATTATTATACACAATAGTACTTGGTTGATGTTTTAATGAACTAGATTAGAGAGAAATACAAGTAACATCGAGATTTGAAAGGTATCATGAATGTTTTTTCTCGTTCAATTCAGAATGATATTTACATTTTCACATGTTCATCCCCTAAAAGATTATGATTTACGGCTTAAATTGAAAATATAATAAAATAAACAAATTGGCAGTTTTGAAGAGTCAAATTTGAACTTTTTATTCTTGTAGGTTACCAATTTTTGATTTTCCACATTCGAGTTTTGATTCTTCTTTGTTAATTGAGGACTTGAAAGTTCCGGATTTGAAATTATTCACTCATGATGAAAATTAGAATAACAAATAATAAATAAATAATAATATAGAATTTTAATTTGAGTTTTCTAACATAAAAGGTCTGGAAAAGGCCTGACATTTTAAAATCATATTTCTCCGTCAACCCTTAATTCTATCTGACTTAATAGACAAAAGATGGAAGGAGGATATTTAATTAATGGAATAATTTTCAGAAAGGAATGGATTCTTTTTCCTCCCGAGGCAGCCGAAAGTCTCAAACCAGTTAGAGTGCCTTACGAAGAATCGACTATTTATAGTTCAATAAATTTCTTTTCACCATCTGAAGATGAAGCTAAATTGCTAAAAAATATTCCTGGTGCAAAAATCGTAATTTTAGAGCCTGGGGATGTTTTGTTTGTTCCGAAAAGCTGGTGGCATTATGTGGAGTCTTTAAATTTGAGCGTCAGCGTCAACGTCTGGCTGCCTTTAGAAACTGATTCCAAAGAGAGACTGAGAGAAGCTCTTGTCAAATTAATAGTGAATGGGATTGGGAAAAATATCCCAAGTACTTCAGAGGATGCAAGGTGCTCAGTTTCCGAATGCATAAATTTTGTGAGTTATTTTTCATGATTGAAATCAATCTAAAATGTTGGAATACAAACTACGTAAAAATGTACAATATTGATCAAATTTTCAATTGGTGTTTTATTAGGTAAATATGTCCATTGAAGAGATCAAAAGCCAGAAAGAATCTTCTAAAAACAACAATGAGGCACTTTGGTCTGCCAAATCTCTGGCTGAAAAATACCCATTCTTCGTATTTCTACTACAGAACCTAAATGCTGAAGAGTTGCAGAGTTTATTTTTTGAAAGAAGGAATCGATTTTCGCGAATTGTTGATAATTCAGAGACTTCTTTCGTGAAACCTGAGGAAACTAATCCGCCGAATCAAGCCTTGATAGAGAATATTGTGAATGCATTTTGTAATTTAGACACGATTGAAAAAGTAGCTGATTTATTGTTAAGTAGAAGTTCTTAATGACAAGAGTGGTTGATAGTGTAAGAAAATGTGTGCATATATATCATATTTTTTTAATGAAGTAAAATCATGAAAATAAATACCTTAACTTTGTTCTTAATTACAATTGTAAAAATATTTTTTTTTTTGTAGAAAGATTTGTGTCCGAAATTTGTATTTTTAATGTAAAATATTAGATATAAGCATTCGAAAAAATACATTTTCTGAGTAGAAGATTGTAACACGTGGTTGGTAAGAATTGTATTTGTCCAACGGTAGTAAAACCTGTACATTTTAGTTCGATTGGATGTGTTATTAGTTCTTCCTTTGTATTATGTGTATGGATTACAAAATTTGCTTGATTTTTTTTTGGTTCAAACATCATGTTCAATTTTTTATATGTACAGTTTTTGGTAGTGAAAGTTTTTTGCATCAAATTCAAACATCTTTCACTTTGTCTTAAGCCTTTGTCTAAGGAACTTGCTGACACATGTTTAATTTTTTTTCTCCAAATGTTTAGTTATTACAATCCAAAGAAGTTGTTTTTTGTACGATTTTGAAATATTCTGAGATGAATAAAGACTTTGTTCATAATTTCATGTTATTATTTACTACTCAGAACTGACCTACGAAAAATTGAACATCAGTTTTTCTTTACCACCGTTGGACAAATACAACTATTTGCCACTAATTAGAATTCGCTACACGAAAAAAGAATTTTTTAGGCTCACTTGAAATAGTGTACTCCCTTTAGACAATTTCAATTTCATTGTTGCATCAATGCAAATGTGAATTACACTGAATATGATTCAATTTTTCCAGTTACAGTTTTTATTCAAGTATTTGAAATGGTTTTTGTAGTACATTTTTTCAGTTTAAATATTTCGCGCTGCAGAGGCAGTGCCCCCTGGTGGTCATAAATGTAATCAAGCCTCAGGGACATTAAATGGAAATGTTGACAAATCGAAAGTCGAAAAGATGAAAATTGAATGGCTTTCAGAGTAACATAAAAATTTGAAATAGACGTGTTATTACTGATCATACGAAAAGAATTATCATGGGTCTTCTAACAGTGTTGAAGAAGCTGAAACAGAAAGAAAAAGAAATGAGAATTCTCATGCTGTAAGTAAATAAGTAACTTGGAAAACTTTCATTATTCAATTGGAGGTTAGACTCATCAGCTGTGAGAAGTTTTATTGAATTCAGTACTAAAATGTGGATTTTGTCGATGATTGTTCTCGTATCCTCTAGTAGATTTGTGTAAAAAAGTTTTTGCTCAAGTTTGACGATTGATGTAAAAATTTTAACATTTTCATGAGATGAAAAATCTAACAAGAAACAAAACATTATTTTTTCATTATTCTATTGGGTTGCTTGAACTTTTGAAGGAAAATATTTGCTTCTTATCATAATTTTATTAAATATTTTAGTATTGAGTTTTCTTGAAAATGAAAATGGTGCTAAATACATCCAAATAATTCAATTTATCACTATTTTGTTACAGTTTGTATCCCTTTCCAATTTCGTTTTACATACGAAAGTTACTTATTGTTTCCGACATTATACTCTTTTTCTTTTTTTTTTCTTACCGCAGTGAAATTATAAATTCATCTTCTAAAATTTGTCAATCATTTGAATGTCATTATATTCCAGTGTCTACTTGTACCACAGCATTCTGTATGGCTATTTATACCCCAATTTCGGTATGTTTAGACACGCGCTCACGAATAAAATCGTTTGGTTTTTGTATGATATGTTCGTAATATTAAGCGAATTCTCTCAAACGTTTCAATTGCATAAGTTTGAGCTTTATATCTCAATCAATTTGTGCAACAGATTATGAAATCTTTCAAATTGATGTTTCTTCTAATTCCTTGATTCAAAATTTGATCAAAAGTAAGTTGTGGTTCATATTTTTCGCAAAGAAATCCTAATAATAATTATTATCTGAGTTTAATCTATATTTATGTATTTTAAGCGTTTCATAAGGATTGGGTTTCTCGTTTCATAAGTCTAACCTTTATTCCGTTTTTCCTTCGGAAACTTTACAAAATGAATTGAAGCGGATATTTCGTTGATTAGCTACTCTTTTAATGATTTTCAAAGCTGACTAATTTGATGATCCCAAAGTGAAGCGATTGCTTGAATTTTCATTTTACTCTGCTTCTGGAAAGAGAAGAACTAGATTTTTCTCTAATTTTCATGGCGCTTTCTAAATTTGGCTACTGATTAATTGAGATCGAAATCTTTTTTTAGAGGCTTAGACAACGCAGGAAAGACAACAGTCCTAAAGAGAATAAATGGAGAGCCGATAGACACAATTTCACCCACGCTTGGTTTTAACATCAAAACCTTAGAGCATCGAGGCTACAAATTAAACATATGGGATGTTGGCGGACAAAAATCATTACGATCCTATTGGCGAAATTATTTTGAATGTACCGATGGTCTTATTTGGGTTGTGGACAGTGCAGATAGAAGAAGACTAGAGGATTGTAAAGTCGAATTGCACAAACTCCTACAAGAAGAGAGACTTGAAGGTGCCAGCTTATTAGTTCTTGCTAATAAGCAAGATTTGCCCGGTGCCCTTTCAGCACCGGAAATCGCAGAAGTTTTGGAATTGCCAAATATTAAGTCTCATCATTGGCAAATCTTCAAATGTTCGGCTGTTACTGCTGAAAATTTAGTGGAGGGCATCGACTGGATTCTTGATGACATTGCAGCAAGGATATTTTATTTGGATTGAGTAAAATTTTATATTTTTGATTCTCAAATTAATTTTACTCCCGCACAGAAAATGATTTCTTAATATTTCGTTATATATTCTAATAAACTAAAATTATGTCGATTATTTATTTCATATAAGAAACCTAGAAAGAATGTAATGAAGTCTTATATTTTTTTATAAATCCTGTGTTAAGATTTAAGAAAAGCTTAGTAGTCTTTTTCTAGATTTTCTTCGTTCTCTCCAAATTCATTGTTCGGAGGTAAAATCTCGGACGGTGATGCCTATGAGAAAGTAAACACGTTAGATCTATCGAAATTGTATGCATGATTATTGTAGGATTAGAATGAATTTGTTAAAATTTATTAAACTCATTTTTAGGCTGCATAATTTTTACCTTAGGCGGTTTTGGTTTTCCTACCCTTCTTGTCTTTTTTGGACTTTTTTCTTTTTTCATCTTTCTTATTTTTCTCCTCTTTTTCCGGGGGTAATTCAGTCTCCGGATATTCCTTTAAATAGAAGGCTTTCATTTCTGCCTGATCGACGAGTTTGTTTCCTGTCGCAAATGCTTTAGCGATAGCTTGTATCAAAGTGTCAGAGAGTTTTAATTTAAAATTTTTCACTAATTGTGTAAATTTCTCTGGAAGAAAACGAAAAATTAAACTTTGAATTGAATGTTGTTATATTTTGGAGAATCTCACCATTTGGAATAGCAGTTGTTTCTAACGAGAGAATAAAATGCCCAAATTCTTTTCTCTCACTCTTTTTATTGGTATTCATCGCTTCGAAGTTTGCTCTTTTCAAAAAAATCCTCTTTTCATTTGGATTGCCGAGTTTAAAGTTGCTTAGAACCCCGCCTAATTTGACATTCAACCAGGGTTTTGTGTTCTTAATATTTTCTAATATTGCTACCACGTTTTTTGATATCCAAATATTCTCCAAGTCCAGGAAATTAATTTTGCTTTCAGGTGCCTTCTCCAAAGTGAGGGACTGAATAAGTTCTGAGGCCCCTGCGGTTTTAAGAGGATTGCTGCCGATGTTAAATTCCTCCAAGTTGTAGTTTTTAGAAAGGACCTTTGCTATTTGCTGAGCTTCGATGTCAGTGAATCTATTTCCTATTGAAAATTTGAAAAACGCTTACAAGTTCGGATATTTCTTTTTCATCAAGTTTAAATACAGATAATGTGGACTTCTAAGAGATTTTAGAAATAAAAAATAAACTTAATCGTGAAATTTACCACTAAGATTCAAAATTTTTAGACTTGAAGGTTTTGAAAGGAAGGAGCAAAGATCTGAAGTACATTCGCTTCCAATTGCATTCCAGGACAAATTAATTTTTTCCAGATTTCTGCTGCCCTTTAAGGCCCTGAAAATATGTTGACAGGTTTCCTGATCACGCAGCGAATTCCACGATAAATTGAGTTCCGTGAGAGTGTCTGATTTTAAAACCATTTTCTCGATGTTCTTTGCAGATCCTTTACTAAGATGATTATCACTCAGATCGAGAGTTCGAAGAACTTCGCTGAGACAAACTCCTCTGGAAATATCATGAAAACCCTCATCGCCGAGTTCACAGTGATTTAAGTTCAAATTCTGAAGAACTGGTGCATAACTAATGCCTTCTTCAATTAATTTTGCTCCTTGAGTTCCGATTCGACATCCAGAAAGATTAATCGAAGTCAGGGTAGTATTTTTCAGGAGGAGTTCGTTTAAGTGATAACAGGCATCAAATGATAAGAAATTATCCTAGAAGTTAGTCAAGAATTTTAGACGATTATTTTTGTATGTTTGGAGGCTTTTTCTCCAAAAAAGAGAAAAACAGACACATTGATAAGTGTCTTTGTGGCATGAGACATTGATAAATTAGAAAAAAATGGAATAATTTTAAAAATGTCTATCAACTATACAAATTATAAACATTTTAGAATATGTTAGGGTTATTCTGAAGGTAAATTGACAAATATTTTAGTAACCTACTGAGCGGAGTTTTTAATGTTTTTAGTGCTGGAGAAGTTATTTAAGAGCGTGGACTGCATTCACACCATATTAAAATTAATTTTTAGCAGACGGTTGGGGGGTCGTCCTCAAACTAAATACTACGGTCATCCATGGAAGGTGGATGACAAAACGCTGACATTTATTTGTATTCAAATCTGAACATCCTTTGATACAACAGATCAAACTTTACAAAATGAATCAATTCTAAAAAGAATACACTAATTTTCAACAAAATAATATCATTTATTTACAAAAATTGGAACACTTAAACTCACAATTTGAAAAATCAATTCACGATAACGAAAAAAAAAGAACAGGTTTTCAACACAATAGTTCATTTTCCAACCAATGTGATGAATTTCCAAATAACATGAATCTTCAACCAGAACACTTAATTTTCAAAACAAGAAGATGAATTTTCAACCAAAAAGATAAATATTTAACTGGAGGACTTCAATTTCCAACCATGAAGGTGACTATTCAAAGAAGAAGATAAATTTCCAAAAAGAAAGAATCATTTTCTGAAAAAATATAAAGTTCTAACAAAAGAGTCTAATTTCAAAGTCAAAAAATAATTATTTTCAACCAAAACCGAAACAGTAACATTTTTAGTTTAAAAACCCGATTTCAAAATAAGCATAGGTGCTTTATACTCAAAAAAAGAATCTTTAACTGAAAGAGTTGAGTTTCCAAACAGATAAATTAACTTTTACTGAAAAGATAAATCGTCAACGAAAATTGTATTACTCAAATTTTAAATTGAAAAAAATGGATTGTTAACTGAAGAAATAGATTTTTAACTGGAACTATGAAATTTTCAGTTGGAATAAGTTAAATTTTCAGTAAAAAAAAATACTTATAACACAAAAAACGAACTTTCAACCAGAAAGAAAACTAACTTTTTAAACAAATTATTACGTTTTCACAAAAAATGATGAATCAAATGGAATTGTAAATGTTCAACTGAAGTAGTTGAATTTTACACCAGCAACAGAAAGACGAATTTTTAACTGAAGTGAGGAACATTTAACTAGAATAGTTCAACGTTTCGAAAAAAATAAATTTTCAACCAAAAAATACAATTTTTCAACCGAATACTTGAAATTTTAACCATAAAAGTAGAAATTTTCAAACCAAAATGGAATAGTGACATTTTTGGCTTGAAAAATTAATCTCAAACCAAACAAGAGTTTTTAACTAGATGAATGTTCGACTAAAATGAAAAATGTTTGACTGCATAACTTGGTTTGTTAAACGTTAAGAAGAATTTTTTAAGAAGATTATTATGTTCCGAAGAAAATGATAATTTTCTACATAAAATCGATTTTCCAACAAAATATGTGAAGTTTCAGCGAAATAATGGGATGTTCAATTCAAAAATACAATTTTTCACCGAAATGGCGAATTTTTTACTAGGAAACATCAACTTTCCATGAAAAGGAAACAGTTAAATTTTCAACCAAAACTGATGAGTTCCAGGTATAATAATGAATCTCCAAATGAATGGATGATTTTTAATCAAAAAGATCAATTTTTAACCATAAAGATTAATTTTCTACAAAAAAGGCAAACTTTCCACGAAGTACATGAATTCCCAAAGAAATAGTTGCATTCAAAAAATAAAAAATCAATGTTTAACTAAATACTCGAATTTCCACTAAATAAAGATGAATTGATTTTTAACAAAGTAGTTACAATTTCAACCAGTGGTGAATTTTGAATCAAAATAATGCAACTTTAACAAGAAAATTCGATTTTCAACAAACAAGTTCAGATTTCAAACAAATAGTTCTTTTTTTAACTCAAACAGGATGAATTCACAATGGACAATGTAAAGAAGCTTTCTATCATTTTTCAGAAATGTTTATTCTTCAGAATACTACTTCAACTCTAAAGACTGCTTGAAGTACTTTCTTTTTTGAAAATAAGGAAGAGGGGACTTTAAAATTGTGACAAATTCTGAATTAAAGGAACGATCTAAAAAATTCCTCCTTTCTGAGTGGGTTGAAATCCTGCGCCAAGACTGCGCTCCTGAAATTTTCCAATTTTAACGCTCCAAACGGTTCAAAACTGGTTGTAACGGACTCAGCGGTATATAAT
>WSXT02044564.1:0-13200 GCA_011762715.2 Neuroterus valhalla | reverse complement strand
CAGTTTATGGCCTTTGTAATTTTTGGTGATACACCTACTATATGCCTTGGATTTTATTTGTATAATCACCAGCGCATTCGATTTCCCTTGTTCGTTGAAAAATTATCTTCTCAGGTACAAAGAATTTTTTTTTTCTTTAAATTCATCATTATGGGCATAAACATCAACTCATTATTAAGGAATTCGTCGTCAATTAATATTTCCAGTCAGAAAGTCACTACTGTATCCAGAATTTATTCATTTTTTCGGAAGATTAACAAAATAAATGAACTTTGGATTGAACATCCTCCTAAAATTGATATTTTTTGCTCACAGAGCATACTATTTATTTGAAATTTTAACTATATGGTTGAAGTTTAATCCTTTTCTTTGAAAATTGTACCATTCTGTAGAAAATTCAACTATTTTGTAAAAGAGTTCTTTTGGACGGGAATTCAACTTTTTGTTTAGGAATTAATCTGTGATGGTTGAGGATTTGATTATTTTGTTGAAGGTTCTTCTTTTTTGTATAAAAAACTCACCTCTTATGGCATAAAATAAATTTTATTGTTGAAATATAATCTTTTCGGATAAAGGATCAACTTTCCTGTTAAAAAATCATCATCAATGGCTCAATCATCATCTTTTTTTCCACAAATCCGTTGAGAACTCATCTTCTTTACTTGGGAAGTCAAAAATTTTCTTTGGAATTGATTTGTTTTTTCGGGAAATCAACAAATTTTTGTAGCAAGATTAGTTTTGTTGGACATTCGCTTTTATGCATAGAAATTTTGTCCTTTTGTATTGATGAATCGTATTCTTTTGTAGAAAATCCATCATTCAGGTTTGAAAATTCACTTTTTTCAACTTTTTGGGTTCAAAAGTGGACTCCTTTTCAAAACATTCAACTATTAATTTGAAAATTCAACGACCTTGTTGAAGTTTGACATTTTTGTTTTGAAATTTGGACCATTCTCTTGGAAATTTAACTATTTTGTTCACAAGTTATTTTTTAATCGAAAATTCAACCCTTCCATTTCAAATTTGTCTTTGTTGGTTGAAAATTCATCTCTTATTCTTGTAGAAATATAATCTTTCTTGTTTGAAATAAAACTTTTTGGTAGAGATTAACTGTACTTTCGATTCAAAATTAAGACATTTTATGGACGGTGAATCACAGTCTTCGTCGAGAATCCTTCCTTTTGAAACGAAAATGAATCGTTTATTGTAGTAAATTAACCTTTTTGTTGTAACATCAATATTTCGGGTTAGAAATGTAACTGTCTTTTTGAAAATTCGCATTTTTTCTAAAAGAATCAACTTAACTGAACATATTTGAAAGAATAAGGTAAAATTTATCAATGATGTAATGGTTGTACCTCCAAATATTTGAGAGAATCTTTTAATTTGATTCCTTTTTTGTGTTGGGGAGCGTAAACCATTCCTCGTGTTTCACAATAGGAACGTTTGCCTTCCTCGTATACATTATCGACTCGTTTGTCATAATATCTGTAACATTTTATTATTAGATAATTAAATCCATTTTCTAATAATAATAAACTCCAAAATACTCATTCATCAAACGATAAAGGAAATGTCTTAATCGGAATTCGATAAGAAATATTTATATTATTTTAGCCTCAAAATATTTGCTTTTAAATGCATTTTTCGAATTTAAACAATCTCACATTCCACAAGTGGTCATAATTTCTTGCTCCATTATAGAAATAAATAACATGAGCAAAATTTATTTCCTCAATAAATCAGTATCTTCAATGTTGTGAAAACAATTTTTTTTCGCAAATAGAGAAAATGTTAAATAATCATCTATTCAGTAATATTACCTGAATGCTCCAAAATCCGTATCCTTAATACTAATATTGTCATCCAAGGTCCACAACTTCAATTCGCTTAATAAAGCGAACATTTTCCTCTTCCAAGAATTTCACATAAACCATTAAAAACCACAAAATGAATGTTCAAAGTAATTTTTTGAAAGTTCGTAACACAAACAAAGAGAGGTTATGTTTATATATAAAAAGAGAGAGACATTGAACAGGTACAGAAGGTAGAACAGGTACTGTCACTGTCGAAGTAAATTTTGACAGTTGACCTTGAAAAATTGACAAATCGTATTCTAGAATGGATTTGGCGCGATTTTTATGCACTACTTTGAAAATTATTCTCTTATTAAGAAACATATATAGTTTTAGAGCTTTAAAGACTCCTTGTTACAAAAATAATGTTTACTCAATAACATTTCTGTTAATTATTTCTATTAATCTAGAGTAATTACTCTTTATATGAAAATTCAACCACCAGATTAACCTTTATCTCATGTTCAATTTTCAATTTCGCGCCATGAATCGCCATTTTAAAGTCTGCCTCTTCCGGATTTTCTGATTGGTCTGTGAAAATCCCTCGCATTTTCTTTATAATCTATACCTTCTTCGAGGCACTTTCGGATTAGTTAACTGTTATTATTGATTATATATCATTAGATACATATTTTTATATTACAATTTGTTTATTCCAGTGGTAAAATCTACAATAATTCGATTAAAATCCCGAAAAGGAAAGTTCCAGTTTTTGCCTGATGATGGCGCTGCAATATTCTCACTTCCGATGAATTATTCTTCATTCCTCTTGTCGACATTTTGGACTGACTTCGCAGAGCGCATGGCATCACATGGCTTCGCGTTCGGCGTTAACCGGTAAAAAGCGTAACGGTTTTATCTATATTTTCACAACGGAAAACGTGATTTTCGAAAGAGTATGAACTTTTCTTCTTGTACGGTAGGAAGTTTTTGCTTGCTCAATATTCCGTGGCTTCAAAGTTTCGGAAGACTGTCGCTTTTTAGAAGCAACGATCTTCTTCCGAGTTGAACAGACTTGAGGGGTTTCTGTTCTTGAGTCTTAGAGGAATCAACATGACGCTTGCACTGGGTAAGTTAATCTTTTTCCTTATGGTACATCTCTTGGTAACACGCTATTAGTTATTTTTTCCTTCATCGCTTCATTTCTAATCCTCCCAATTTGTTTACTCCAAAAAGTGCACAATAATTATGAATAATTCACAAACTTTTTGAAACCCAAAATTCTAGAATATTCCAACTTTTATTGAGGTTGGGAATTCTTGAAGGAATCGGCCGAATTTCGTTTATATATTTGCGATTGTTTTGGGAATCTTTTTTCATTCAAAAAATTTACCAAACAATTCATATGTTTCTGTTATATTTTGTTTTTAATTTGTAGTTCCTTTAATTTTCTCAAGTTTTAAGATGGAAACTGGCTTTCATCGGAAATAATTTTATCCAATTTTGCTAACGAATTTGAATGAATGTCGGATATTTATGAAATTGTAGATTAAACTATATTATATAATAATGAATGAGGACATTTTGTAAATTTATTGATTTTGTGTGTAACTGAGTAACATTTCTAAGCTGCGCCTACATCTGGAAATTCGTTTACGTTTTTACGAAAAAAGTTCTTTCAATAAAGTATTTGATATCCAGTTCCAAGAACTCTTTCGGAACTCCATAAATTGATTTCAAGAAATTCAGGTGTTTCCTGATTTTCTTAAAAAATATTGTTCCTAATCTTCCCATATAAAACGTTTGTTTGTGAGAATTCATTTCGAATTGTCTGCTGTTATGGAATTTGCCGTAAGACCAACTCCTTCAGGACTGCTTCACCTTGAAATCTAAATATTCAGAATCCCTAATCCTGTTGACGAATAGCGTCCAGGCCTAAGGTACTTACTACCTGCATTTATCTAACTAAATATCTCTGAAACCTTTTATCTCAAATATGCTCCTTAAGAAAGCGTGTACGTGCACCGGAATTTCGGTACGATTATCTCCGAAGTACGACTGCTGATAATTGTACCGAAATTTTGGTACTTACAATAAAATTCATAAATTTAATTATTTATATAATTATTGGAATATATGAGAAAAATATATTTTCTTTATATGTTTACAACATTTAGTTCCTCATATACTGAATAATATTTTTGGAAGATATAAAAATTATGAGAATTTGTATTTTCTTTTATAGAATCCATCTTGCTTCTCGTTCTCGTCGCCATTTTTTGGGGCGCCACCAACCCTTTTATGAAAAAAGGAGCGGTTGGAATTGAAGAAGTGAAGGCAAGATCCGGCTTTCTGCAACTCATCAGAGAAATAAAATTTCTTTTCACAAACTACAAGGTAAATTTTATATCAAAAGTAATTGAACTAAGTTAAGAGTATATCTTGAGAACTAAAAGACGATTTTATTTCTAGTATATGGGACCTTTTCTTATCAACCAATGCGGTTCCGTTCTTTATTACTTCACTCTTCAAAAAACGGATTTATCTTTGGCAGTTCCGGTGGCTAACTCGCTCACATTCCTCTGCACTGCAATAACCGGAAGAATTTTGGGCGAATCTCAAAGTCACAGAAGTAAGATCTCACATGTTTTTTACAAAAAAAAAAATAATAATAAATTGAGCACTGTCTTTCTGGATTTAAATTTCTGTACGTGTTCTGTAAAAAAAAGTGGCTGAAAATGACCACATTAATCAGTGGACATAAAAATACCAGGGATTACTGTGGAAATTTTACTAAAATATTTGAAAATTATTCTGACACTTTAAAATCACATACAGACGGAAAAATTCTCATAACCTCGTTTTCAGGGCAGTTGAATTTTACGCTTTTATTGTAAAATTCAGAAATCAAATATCTCCTGACCGATTCCATGTCAAATCATGCAGGCTTGCAACACTCATGTCACCGATCGTCTCAAAATTAAAATATGTTTTTCTATGTGCAAGATAAGGAAACACGCATTTTTTAATTTTTCGATTGGACAAAAATTACACAATTTATGCTGCTTTTCAAGTTAACCTCTAAAATGACTTTCGGTCAACTGAAAAATGAAATTACCTGATATTTTTGTAGTTTTTAAGATTTTTCGGAGCTGCTTTGTGTTGTTTGATGTAGTTTTAGGTGTTCTTTCAACTTGACTTAACCATTTTGGAGAATAATTAAAATTAACCTAGAAATTCTTATTTTTATAACAATTTTCATATTCGACTTTCTCCAAAATACCATGTTTTTTATGGCTGAATTTTTTTTTTGCAAATAGCTGATTCCTTGACCTAAATTTTAAGCTATATGAGATTTTTCAATTTTGCGTCATATGGAAATAAAAAAATGCAACCGATTTTTTTTTCACTTTTTGCGTTTGTTTGCACGAGTCTCTTAGTAAATCATTCTCGATTATACAAAAATATTTTTAAGATAACAGCATTACTATAATTAAGTCTTGAATTACATTCTTACATTTTTTATTTATCAAAAAAATTTAGTAAGCCAGTCATTGCGTTTTTATGTACACTTTTCAATTGGTTTCATGTTCATCATCTTTTACTCAGTTTTTAATAAAAACTCTTCTTTATTTTGGAAGATTTACTGTTATTTTCACTCTTTTACATTATTTTTTTTCTGTTGTTTTTACTTCTGGGATAGCCGTTTGTGAAGTTCGACCTGTAAAAAGTTTCATTTTACTGTTTTCTTATACAGACTTCCGAACGTGAGTCTTTTGAATTCCTGGTTGATCCTTGATTTTTTCCAATTCCAATCATTTTTTTCTCTGAAAGATTGTACTTCTTTTGATAAATAAATTAAACTTATTGCAGTTGTGTGTAATTCAAAATGATTTACTAATTGTAAGACTCGTGCAAACAAACGGAAAAAGTGAACAAAGAAATCAATTATATTTTTTATTTCTATATGACGCAAAATTGGAAAATCCCATATAGATTAAAATTTAGGTCCTTGAATCAGCTATTTGTAACAAAAAATTCAGCCAAAAAAAACATGGTATTTTTAAGAAAATCGAATTTGAAAATTGAGCGCGCCGATCATAAAGGGGCGTCTCCGCGTGAAACTCGATGAAAGAGTTGTCACCTTTTTCTTTTTCATCCGCTTTTTGTTCCTGGACAATTCTTTTACCGAGTTTCACGCGAGGACGCCCTTTTATGATCGGTGCTCTCAATTGGTATAAAAATAGCCATTTCCAGGTTAATTTTAATTATTTTTCAAAATGGTTAAGTCAAGTTGAAAGAACACCTAAATACACTTCAAACAACACAAAGCAGCCACAAAAAAATCTTAACTACAAAAATATCAGGTAATTTCATTTTTCATCTGACCGAGAGTCATTATAGAGGTTAACTTAAAAAGCAGCATAAATCTTGTAATTTTGGTCAAATCGAAAAATAAAAAAATACGGATCCCCTTATTTTGCACCTAGAAAAACGTATTTTAATTTGGAGACGATCGGTGACATGAGTGTCGCCAGCCTGCATGATTTGAAATGGAATCGGTCTCCTACAATTCTCAAGTTTGCTTTTTGCAAACTCTAATTCAGAGTTGTATTCAGGAATGTTTATATTTGATAAATATTGATTAAAACCTATTCAATTTCAAATAAACTTTGAGCTGGAAATTCTGTTACATTAAAAAAGCTCTCCGTTCGGGATTTCCAATTTAAAATCATTCAGTTGTGAGCGATTTTTATTCGAGAATCCATTCTCCCAATTTGAAATTATTGTTTTTCATAAAATTTGAATCTGCAATTATTGAGTATTGAAAGATAATAATTTAAAATTATTCAATACTCCATATTTCCAGGGTGCACAGTTTTCCCCTTTTTTTGAGAAATCCCCATTTTTTCCCCTATTCTCGAAAATCTTCCGCTTTTTCCCCTTTTTTCATTAGAAAACATTATTTGTTACTCGATGGATTATTTTTAAGTATTGAAGCTTTAGGTAACCAAATTAATACAAGGTAAGATAATATTATTTGATATTTTTAATACGGTTTCTCACTATTTATTAAATGACATAAGAAGACGACATAGTACTTATTTTTAAAAAACTATGTGAAGTTTAGTTAGTATAAGGAAGTTTAGTGTTTATTTTCAAACATATTTTCTCAGATGAAACCAATCTGTTAATTTTCCTGGGTTATAGAGAAAAAAGAAAACTCAATTACAGTATATTCAAAACATGATTTCGGTCGCTATTGATTATTCAGACTTCATTTGACTCCGAATTATTGTATATACACCCTCAATGGATAGAAATCCGTTGTGACATTTTTTGTTTTAAGTTTACATTAGAAAGTAAATTACAATTTTCGATATCATTGCATTACTTACATTGTCTTCAAATTTATATTTCTATGATTTCTAAACTCAGATTTCAATGATTTCCTAAATTTCACAAAACTTCATTTATTTCAAAATATGGAGAAATGTAAGAAATTTTGAAGACTTTCGCAGAATGTGTATAAATTATAATCAGTTCAAGAAGATTTTTAGGAATTTTTAAAAATTCTAAGCATTTGTGATGGGGTTTAAAACATTTTAGAAATCATGGTGGAAATTTCAAAGTTTCCAAAGGGTTCCAAAAAATTTTTAGGAGTCTCAAAGTATTTTGAAAGATTCCAGAATTATTTCAGAAATTTTCAAGAATATTCACAAGTTTTCAAGCTTTTTCAATGATTTCGAGGGTTTTCTCTTATTTCCAAACATTTAAAGGAATCCCCCGGAATTTTCCTCTACTTAAAAGGAGTAAACTTCGCCGAAGAAGTGATAAAAATTAACTAGTTTCCAATTCGAAAAGTGACTAAAATTGACTAGAAATAACTGATGTATTCACAATAATTCTGTTAAATTTATGATAATTCCAGGTAAAAATGGACTGAATTCAGAAGAATACATCATGATTGAGGGAAATTCGAGATAATCTGGATGAAACTGTTTTATAATTGAAAAATTCAAATTAGATTGAAACCGAATTTTAATTCCTATGTAATGCCAAAAATTCGAGTTGTATTCTTAGGATTCATTTTTTTTTTCCAGGGATTTCGAATATCAAAATTCGAAAATTAAAAGAATTTTCCATAAATCTGAGCAAAATGGGAGAAAACTGAATTTAAGTGGTCAACTATGCAACTTCTTAACTCTTTTGATATTGACTTAAGGTGTTTCCTGTTTTCATTGTTAAAAAAATCAAAACGTTAAAGACAATCAGCGGGAACATCGGAAAAAGATAAATGAAAGTGGAAAAGTTGAGCAATGCATCCCCCCAGGGCAAATGAATTGAACAGAATTTGAACGAATTTCTTTTCAAAACATTGTTTTCTTCATTTATACTTGTAAAAATGAATATTTAATCTATTCCGCTTTTTTCCCCTTTTTCGTGGAAAAAATCACCCTATTTCCTCTTTTTTGATCTCATTTTACGATGTGCACCCTGTAATTCCATGATGAAGGCAGGTTCTCACCTTCTGGACCCGAAAAAGTGAACCTTTTTTTTAGGAATTTTTTTTGAGAAAAGTATTAAAGATAAAAAGCTGGAAATGAGGCCTCCATCATTAGGATTATGAATCCATCCTTCGCTCACCACTGAGAGCGGTATATAGCGGTGTATACCGGCATCTGGCACATGCGTACTACGGTCTTTGTGTTTGCGGTACATGGATCGGAAAAATTTATTATTTATTGGAGGAATGAAAAGAATGATTAACAATGTAAGAAACAAAATAATTAAGAAGTGTCATCTTTATATTTTCGATTATTTGCAATGATTAGTTGTTGAAAATCACATTTTTTATTGAATATATGTAGTTTTATTGAATATGAGAGGAAATACTTAAGAATTTTGAAAGTTTAAATTATTCGTTCAAATGTTTAATGTAAAAAATCGTCCATTTTAACTTTTTTTCTGTAATATATTCATTTTTTTGTCTGCAACCGACTACAAATGTCTTGTCCGTGTCTCGTTAATGTCATGTTTTTCAAATTGAAAATAACCGTTACTTATTAGGAGAATTTTTATACACAATTTTGCCTAATTATTCTAAGTATTTTCTATCAAAAGACAAATTTCCCATCCAGAAGGATAAGTTTTCGACAAACAAGTTGAATAGCCGATGGAAAAACACGGCGAGGATAAATTCTAGACCATTAAGATCAATTTTCTACCAAAAGACATCTATAAAGTACATGAATTTTCAACTACATAGTTGTATGTTGAACTCAAAAAAAAGAAAAAAATTATTTTTAACCAGTAGAATTCAACAAAAAATATGAATTTCTAAGAAAATTCTCGATATACATGACTACATTTTCGAAATAATTGATGGATTTTTAAGCTAAAAACAATTATCTTCAAAAGTAGATAAGCAATTTATCTTTAGCCGAAGTGGTTGATTTTTTAATGAAAGAAGAAAGATTTTTTTATAACTCTAAAAAAAAGTGTGATTGTTTTTGACAACAGTTTCAATATTTGCAACTATGAAAAATGGTTCTTAAAAAACAAGGTTGATTTTCTCTAAAAAAAAACCTTTACAACTGCTTAAATTTCAACCAAATAGCTGAATTTTCGAGAAGAAAAAGTAATTTGCATTCAAGTAGAGCAGGAGAAAAGGGGAAGTTTCTCGGAAATGATTTTGTCAATGCTGAAGTTCCACTTCAAACGCTTGGTTTTTCACGCGCATATTTTTTCATCTTTATGGATTTCAATCATTTTGAATTCAGCTGAAATAACTTGACAATTTCAATTTTTTTAGACACCTACATTGGAATGTTCCTGATCCTTTGTGGAACGACATTGTGCTGCTTCGACAAAATGATTGCAATCCAAGCTGAGTCAGGGCTGTGATTTCTACTCCAGGTATTTGGTTTCCATCAAGACATCTGAAAATTGTTTCCAAAAATTATATCTTCTGTTAATTATTCTTAAGGTAATATTAAGCAAAGGTTTCTTAAACAAGGTCACTGAGAATAACGGAAAAATATTACTTGAAAATTAAATACAATTTAAACTCTTTCATGGCCGAAAGGTCCAAATCTCAAGGAGGCGTCGATTTCATACTCGAATGCAATTCAGTTTCCTTGAAATTAAGTTTTGGTTTGAAAACATGAAACTTTCAAAGTCTTCTGATTTTTTCATCAGTTACTGCTATAATGTATTTATTCATTTATTATTAAAAGCAGAGCTAGTGGTGTCCCTGGGCATACTTTAGACAAGAAAAAAATTATGATGATGGTGAGGTCCTTCTTTTTATTATTCTTAATAAATTCAGTTACGTTTTGAAAGTCAAATATGCTTCCCTCATCAGACTTGAGTTCATATAGGTATTATTGAGCCCTTTAGATGCGGCGGTGTTAATAACATACCTAAATATTTACTTCGTAATTTAACATAATGCATATACTATGAGGGTCTTTTCTGGCCTAAGGAAAACTGTAGCCTGCATTGCAAGAGAAAGAGAGTCAAATATCATTAATCAAAGAAGAGCTTCAAAACTTACCGGAAGCAACTGTTGAAATCGTTTAAAATGATACATGAGAGGACAAGGGAGTGGGTTTGTAAATTAAATAGGGTTTGTAAAAATAATAGGCAGAGTCAAACAAAATCTTCCTTTAATTGAAAAGGTACAAGAAAGGCGACTTGTTCGGGATTGACTAAGAGGTTGAACAAGGTCGGAATTTTGACATGTGTCGAGGCGAAAGAACAAATATAAGAGAATCTACCCACAATCTTACCATTATAAATTAAGAAAGACCCAAGTTACACGATTAATCGCGAAGTACAAGAATGGAACACTCATTGGTCGCTGTGAGAGCCCGAGACGAATTTGCCGGTTGAATGGATTCAGAGGAACACTCGCGAATTTAAGAAAAGGCCGGGCTTCATGGTCGGAACACGTGACGAATTAACTTTTCAACCTTTCTTCAAATGCGAATGCGCCCGTTAGACCATCAAACCTTGCCGGAAAATAAAAGAACATACCTTTAGGCTCTCGGCCATCGTGGATAAGTATACCAAAAAAAGAACAAATGTACAATCCTTCCTCTAATCAATTCCTTACTCTAATCACAAAAATGCGTCGGATGGTAAAAGCGCCGAGTGTTAGTCGTACCGAGTACAAGACAGAAGTGACAGGTCAGGTTATGGTGGGAAGCGCGTCGAGGTTGGTCTAAAAGTTCTGAGGCTCGGCCAGTCAAATTAAGCAAGGAGTTTCGGCATACAACATAGTCGCAAGGTGCCTCTTTAATTATAAACCATAATTGACTGTGTACGGGGCACCGTACAGCCTCGGTGCGGTGAACATCGAAATTTCGATGTCCGGTCGGTGGCGACCTCCAGTCGAGCTTCGCGTGGCAACTTTAGTTAAGTTTGAATTCCCATGGCTACGACGTGCTTCTTCCTTGCTGATCTGTGGTCGTTCCAATGTTACTTTTTCGGATCTAAGTCAAGGTGTATGTTGAAAAGAACAGAAGGAAAATACTTATGTATAATCCTCCGAATCGCGGTTTCTCTCTCAACTCCCTCTCCCTTTTTGTTGTGATCTTCAGATCGTAGGAGGTGAAGGTAGCGCGAGAATGGACGTTTTTTCTTAAATAAAGAGTCACTTACCAAAAATGTTGATGAAATAATGACGGACTTGCGTGGGTCAGCGAAGGAAGTACGTTACTTCATTTTACGATCAGTCAAAGAGAATATAGATTATTTAATATGTAGGTCTGGGAGCTCAAATGCCTAGTCAGGCCCATCCGAGCCTCAAGTCCCCGAGTCTATTACGAGGCAATTAAATTGTATCAAAAAATATTAGGGGTTGCCCCGAATAGTTATAACAGCTGTAGCTCCCGGAAACTATGACCACGATCGCCTTACCAGGGCGATCGATCCCGACGCAACCGAAAGTAATACTTTATCCGACTCGTCACTTCCACAGCACCAAAGATGATCGAGTCGGAAAAATCAATCAGTAATTTAAGGAACAACTATAAAGCTCATTGCAAGAAAACCACACTCACTGAACACCCTAATCATGAACCTTCTAAGATGTGGATTTCAAGTCCTCTGTTTCACCGAACGGAACTGCGACCTCTAAACGAGAAGTTTGGAAAATAAAAACGACACCGTTCCTTTAACTACGATTTAACTTTCTTCTGCTCTAAGCGAATATCAGGCTAGGTTATCATAGTTTTCAATTATATCTACCTTCCCAGCTCCACGGGAAAGAAAACTTGGAGTGACGCCATAATGATGACAGCTGAATTTAAAAAGAAAGCGTATCGAATATTTACCTTGTGGCGCCCGACACCCTCCCGGTGTCGCTCGACAAAGAGATCTTATCGATTATTTATATATATATATTTTTTTTATTAGATAACCCGAAAAGGAGCTCCCCTAGCTCTTGGTAGAGGGATGCTCGTGGGGGCGAGAAAACCCTAGTCACTTCCCAGGTCCACCACTCCTACTCACTTCACAGGCCTATCGCGCACTCACTTCACAGGCCAGGCATTTTTTATGTTTGTAACACAACAAAGTGTGCTTTAAATTTATTTGTTGTCCAATCTATTTTATTTTTTTTCTTTGTAATTCTTCTTGTCTTTTCGTATCTGTTCCGATTCTGTTTCTATAAACATAAGTTCTTTATTTATTTCTTCATCTTGCAATAATGATTCTTTTGTTGTTTTTCTGAACAAGACCCTGGTGCAAGCCAGGTTCTTTTTGGTCGAAAATTACTTTAATAGTAAATAGCAATTAAAACTAACATAAAAAACCTTGTTTGCGAACCAAGACGCGCTCTGCTGCTGTCTACTTTACGGTTCCATAGCGTATATATTCATATAATTTTTGAAAAAAACTCCCTCCTTGACATGGGCAAACAAGTGTTTGCCCATCAACGATGTTTTATATTCAACTTTGATTCCGTTCGTTTTTGTCTACGGGCGTAGAAAATGGATAATAAACTAATAGAGCTTGTTCTGCAGGCTGAACTGCCAGTAGGTTTGCGAGGTGATCGCGATCTTCGTGGTGTTTCGTCACCTGATCTTCCCTTTTTAAAATTTTTCAGTACCTCCAGGACTATTTTTCACATCTCCATACGCACTGTCCCTGGAGTGGGAATAACGTGTCTTGCGACTACTCATTTGTTCAGCATCGTGAAATACGTCAGATTACAATGTTTGAGTAATATGTTTACTTCAGAGGGTTTGGATTTGACAGGCTTATTTGGTAAAAGAACATATAAATGATTATGTTGAATACAATTGAAAACTTATCCTACCTTTCATGATAGATTTAAGGCTTTCACGATGATCCATTATGAAAATGAAGTTGTTTCGGGTTTCGATCGTGTACA
>WSXT02044553.1:0-13201 GCA_011762715.2 Neuroterus valhalla | reverse complement strand
TGTACTCGATAACTTTCGAAAGAATGATCGGATTGGATTGCCCTTTGGCACATATTTTGAGGGACCAAAAAGACAGGGCAAGTTTGCTAACCAGCTATTCTGGATGAAAAATCAAAAATTTTGAACATTTTTTTGGAATTTCTATTCCGAGACCTAAAAATTGTAAGTACGGTTTCTTGTAGTAGGTAAAATGTGAAACAATTTATCCTCATGATTTTTTTTTTATAAAATAGTACATTACGATACGTGTGACTTAACGGGCACATTTTGGCACGGCGCGTAGTTAGCGCCCGAGCGAAGCGAGGGTGATAATCACGCCGTCCCAAAATAGGCTACTCAAGTCTCAAGTATCGTACAACATTTTATAGCACTGACTAACTGAGATTCGCACTTAAGGTCCGTCAATCCATGACTTAGAATAGGTTAGTACAGCACCGTGAAGTTGGGGCCCGAGCGCTAGCGAGGGTCATAAGTACGGTGCCGTAATAACCTATTTAAGTCACGGATAGGCGTTACTTAAGTGCAAATTCAAGTCACACAGTGCTTTAAACAAAATTTTCAATGTTGTGACATTTTCGAAATTCAAAAATATAAACGAAAATGAGAATTTTCAGCCAATAAACACAAGATATGAAAAAAATTTTGAAGAAAAAAATGCTTCTTTTTGGGAGCCCTCCTGGATGATCCTTTCAACTTATTAAGTTTTCTCAAGAAATCGAAAATTCAGATTTTGGTCGCGCAAAAAATATTGAAAAATAGAAAGAATCATTTTTTGGTCAAACTATGCAAAGTACCGGAAAATATAAATGACCCAAATTTTGTGCACCAAGCTTAGGAAAAAAAAATCGACGCAAGTTCTTCACCAAGAAAATATCTTTAAATGTTTTATCAACTTCTTGAACAGGATATGTAGTTTTCATTTCAGTCAGGAATATATAACTATGAAAATAAATAATAAAATTTTTGAAAACATGACTAAGGCAAAGGCAAAAGATTGATAGAGAAAAGTTGTTCATCCGAAAAATGTCTTTAAATTTATCATCGTTTTTTCCATTAGACGCGTAGTTTTTGTTTCAATCATAAAAAATGAAATTAAAAATTGAAATAATAAATTTTTAGAAAAAATACACATCATATGCGAAGAAAACGAAACAGAAAAACTTCTTTGCTGTTTCGGACAAATTTTAATGGAGTGCGCAACACGAGACACGCGATAAGAATGTCTTCGTTAAAGCCGGAGAAGCTTTAACAAAGGAGAATTCACAATCATCAAATTAAAGTGGACGGCATTCCGCTTTCGAGTTTCAAAATCTCTATATACAACTGTAGGGAAGTACAAAGACCGAGCTCAAACTTGCGAGCGAGGCGTGCCACGCGCGATGAGCATGTGCCCGCACAGCGGAGCGCGAGGTGAGATTAACATCGACCGCGAAGCGCGAGATCCAAAAGACGGTAAGATCCTCCACGGTAATTAAATTTGAGGTGTAGTAAATGTGCTTGATGAGTAATTTCAATGAGTAATTCAATAGAAGTCTAATCCTCACAATAAGTTTTTGGGAAAAAGAGAATTCTGGGATGTTGAAACTCAACATCAGATACATATTCTTCTATAGAAAAAGTTTTTTCTTCAAATTATTGAAGTGTGAAATAAAATCAATAGTTTTTTGGTAGTTTTGATAATCGCCAATTCCCTGGTGCGAATCCTACCCTCGACATTATTGATGATTCCATTTATTACCCTGGGAAATTATGTGTAAAATTGTTTATGGCATTTTTATCCTGATTTCTGCTCCAGGTGTGGCCAATAAAGCTTTGTGTTTTCCATCAATCATACGACCTTTCCAGTTTCAGGGACCGGATATCGGACTTGGCGTTTTCACGTGCAGTGAATACGACTCGATTGCAATCCAGGCAAATTATTGAATTTGGTTCATCGGGTCTGTTCGCGAGGTCAGGTTACGTTGAGTTAGCTCCGTGGCAACACTTTGACTTCATCCCTTATACAGTTTGAGACTTGTCGACTAGAGAGGATCGGTGATGTGCGGCAATTGACACGCGTCCCCGTGTTTCCACTAATCAGCAAGTAGTCATTAATCCATCAGTGCATGACAGCGTGTTGGATCAGTACGAATTTCAGGGGGGTAACCTCTATGACCTAGAACATTCGTTTAATAATTTTGGTATTATTTATTGTTGAATTTTCTCTTTGTAATTCTCGCGACTTGTCTATTCAGAAAACATTAATAATCAAACACTTACGGACATGTAACTTCCAAAAAAAGCCACTCCGCACGTGCCCATACTTTAACACATAAATAGAAGAAGCGTATTTTTTTCAATATGATATGTGAAATTCACGAGTCATCATTATTCAAACTTTTAGAATCTAATGAAGATCACTTTTTTGAAATGCTAAAAAGTAACAGCCAATCATTCATAAGAGTCTGGATTTTTCAGAATAAGCTCATAATTGTTTATACTTTGTCTTTGTGATTTGCGAAGAATATTCAGCATTTATTCATCCGGGAAAAATTCGAATATTTTAAACAAATTGCATTTACAAAAAAAAAGGTTTCTTTGAAATTAAATTTTTTCCCAATGTAATTTTGCAATACATTTCAGAGAGTGTCTCACGAAAATTTTAGAGTGGACCCTCAATAAGCTTCTAAAATATGACAAATAATGTAGGACTGCGTTACTTCGAGCACGAGCTGGTGCATAGTCTTACACAGTCCACCACGAGCATGCGAAGTCGAGAATGTGTTTTCGTGGATATTTTCCCAAAGGCTTCAATCAATGAACTTTGAATGAGAGTGAGCTATAGTTTTTCTCAAATTCTGTTAAATAAATCATTTTTACCAAATTCGTTTTATGCATACACAATATTTTTATTATTATCGAATGAACAATAATTCGTTTAAGCTGAAGTATTTCGAAGGAAAACATTTCTGTACCGCACATTGAAATCCAAAGTTTTCACTTAGGATTTTCATTATTATTTTCACTATCATTCAAAATTTTTGTATAAAATTATGACATCGTTAGATACGAATTTTCTTGTCTATTTCGCTTCTCGTTTCCAAAGCTCGCTTTGATACATTTTTTGAAAAGCTAAAATATTCAAATCTAGGGCAAGAAGAGTAAATTTTCACTTTTAATTGGTGATTTTTCACGGGTTCTATGCAATGTAACTTTTGTGTCCCTTTTACTGTTACGCAATTTTCAAATTAATCTTTTGAAAATTCGGCAGCTGCTTCATAATCTCGTTCAAGTTTGTAAAAATACGTAAACTGCGACTGAGTCGTGTTTTTTACAGTCCGAACTAAAAACCAAAATCTTATGCTGAATTGAACCATAATTTTTGAAATAAAAAACTATTGGGAAAATTCTTGCCTGTTCGTTATTCAAATGCAGACCACGGGCAGAATTTTGGATAAAAAACGCATAATTTTCTGCAAACTCACAAATTACGAGACATTGCTCATCTTGCAAATTTTTTCTTCACATTTTTGTAACAAGTAGTCTGTTGATTAGCGATAAAAGAAAGGAATGTTCTACCTGATCGGCAGAAGTTTTAAATGAATCATTCGGTTGAAACTGTTGTAAATTGTTTGGTCGTTGTAGGTTGTAAAAACCACTGTTTGTAACATATCAGCGGAACGTTACTTTTCTCAAGAACTTTCGTCAAAATAGTCGCGAATTTGATAAACATAATTTATTTCACGGAATTTGCAAAAAACTGTAGCTGACTCTCTCTGGGAAAATATCCACGAAAATATAAGTCAACGTACTCGACTTCGCATGCTCGTGGTAGACACTGTAAGACGATGCAGCAGCTCGCGCTCGAAGTCACACAGTCCTACATTATTTGGCATATCTCAAAAACTTGTTGACGGCCCACTCTCCATTTTTCGTACGATACTCTCTAAAGTATATTGCAATATTAAATAGGAAAAAACTTCATATCGAAGATACCTTTTTTTGTAAATGCAATTTGTTTAACATTTTCACATGTTTCCCGAATTAGTAAATACTGAAAATTTTTCGCAAATTACAAAGTCAAAGTATGAACAATTAGGAACTTATTCTGAATAACTCAGTTTCTAATGATTAATTGTTGCTTTTGAGAATTTCAAAAAAGTGATCTTCATTATATTCTGAAAATTAAATAATGATAACTTGTGGATTTCACATATCAAACTGAAAAAAAGACGTGTCTTCTATTTTTGTGTTAAAATCGAAATAAATATAACTTTGAGTGAATTGAAATTTTAGTGTTAAATCTGACTTGAAATGACCCTTATATTTCACTCACACGAGCATAATATAATATAATAGGCATAATATTCTTACTTTTGATAACAAAAAAACGTCAATGTGACATAGAAAATTTCATGTTTCATGCACATTACAGGAAAAGGAAAGGAGAATTTGTTAAAATTTACATACTAATTTATACGCTCCATTGAATCTAATAGAAATTCGTTGTGACGCTTGTATTCGAAATATCAGATTTCAAAAATAAAGACTAATTGGATGACTTGTGCACCTGGCTGAATTGAATTCAAAATAGATATTTGTTTTTCAGAATGCAAAATGTCTTGAATAAAAGTTAATTTTTATTCCCTACTCCATTTTTTTCTGCAAGTCGGACGCCATTCTATGTCCGAAATTTCGAATTTAGCGAAACAGATATCATTTTCAAATTCAGGGACGCCAAAAACGTAAATAAAAGTTGATTTTCATTTCGTACTCTATTTTTTTTATGCAAGTTGGCCGCCATTTTATATCCGCCATTTCTAATTAAAAAAAAAAAACAAATATAATTTTTGAATATAACGACCCCAAAAACTTCCAGGTATGTACATTTCAACATGATTATAACATGTTTACGGGTTTTGACAGGAAATTTGGGATTTTCAACCACTCTGCGGCGCCAGCGCGTGTATACGTTTTTGTACAAAAAAATGTATCACAAGGCTGTATTGGCAGTTTTTGGCGGCGGATTTTCACTTATATTCAACTTATATGCGTAACTATCATTTTGTGTACTCGAATCAAATAATACATTGTAAAACTTTTAACTTAGCTCTTACCTTAGAAAAAGTTGAAAAAGTTTTCGGGAAATTTTGTGGATTTCAACAATGTAGAGGACAAGAAACATATCAAATTAGAGAATTTAAACTTTTAATTATTAAAAAAGATTTACTTTGCGCAGGTGAATCCATTTTGTCAAACGTAAATTGTTGAATCCATTAAAATTCTGTGCATTGGCCAAGTAAAAAATTTTTTTTTTCGTCGGGACGCGCGTATCGTGCAGCGTTTTCCGACCGACTGATTAGAAGAGATAAACCGACTACGAAAAGACATCTGCCCCTACTACTGATCTTGAGCAATTCCAGGGGTACCACTAAAACTATTTTCAATCTTAAAACAGTCTAGCGAGTATCTTTTTTTTCGACTATTGGCCAGCTTTTCCGATTTATGGACCACTGAAGAGAACTGTGATATTGTCACGGATTTCACACACAACGCGAAATGTTCCAACGGACGCATGAATCTTTCGCATTTATTCTTCTCAAATATGCATGCGGAAAATTCTTTTTATAATACTCAGTAATTGAGATTACCAATGCTCCATCCTCAATATTCAGGAATAATTATTAGAGATTAGGCTAGATAAAAAAACTCCTCACAAGAGAGTGAAATAAGTCATACAATACTCTGAGAACGTTTTTTCTCTTTCTTTGTCTTTTTCGTAAACGTCCCTGGAGTATTTAAAATATCTATCTGGAGGAATTGCTACTAGATGGTGTATTTCGATGACTCAATCCTCTCGTTTTGAAGGAGTTTTTTCTAAATTCTGATATTTTAATAGTTTTTAATAGCCAGATGTATTTTTATTCAAATCGTTATGGAAAAATTATCAAAAATCCAATTTAGAATAAGTAAATATTTATTGATCAAAAAAGCAGCACTCAAACACTGTCAATTTATCTAATAATGATAATAATAATATGTTGCAGATTTTTAAAACTTCTGAATGCGTAACTTTGAATTAATAAATTGTCAACATACGGATGGTTCAAAGTGAATCGTGGTTAAATGACAAATTCTCCTGTAAAATTCTTCAGCAAGGAAAATTTAATTGTCTAATAGTTATTGAATGTTTGAATAATAGAATAGTCATATTTTAGTATTCGACTGATGAAGTAGTGAAAATAAGAAGTTAATTTCCAAATTCATGTTTGAGTGCATACAGATGAAAGGGATTTTTTTCAACAAAAATAAATTAGGATGAAAAAAATTAGGTGCGTGAAAACTTCTTGTTTTTTTATTTTCAGACAGTAACTTTTGCACATGTTATATAAGCCAAACACATAGCCAACTATACGAGATGTGAATAATGGTGGCGAGTACTGTAATGAGAATATGTTCCTCAAAGCCAGCAGAGCCTCAGGTAGAATTAACTTTTTCAAATGTTCATAAAAAAAAATAATAAAATCAATAATCTCCATAAAAACAGGGGTTTGTAACATTTTTTCAATATTTGCAACTCTGTGTAAACATTACACTGCAAACTGAATCAAGCATGGAAGTAGCCGAGCGCGTAGCGCGAGGTAAATACATCATCGAGCGCGAAGCCCGATATCTGAATGACGCGTGCCCTAGGCGCGCTCAAACTTACGAACTGTGCGCGAAGCGTTCCATGAGAATGTACCCGCGCAGATTTTTTTTCTTGGTTTTGGTGATATCTGCCTCAAAGCAAAACGTTTGAACAATACTTAAAAATTTTTGCAGAGTTTCCGGAGAATCGGATTCGCTCGTTATGATTTTTGAAAAAGGCAAAAAGCGGTTGTCGAAAAAATAGCTCAAGTGATTTGTTTCAGAGAGTTTCAGCGAAAATATATATCTGGAACGTAGGTCAGAAACCAAGAAAAAAATCTTTGAATTTTTCAAGAAGATTCACTTAATTCAACCAAAGTATAAGAGCTGCCCATTCCTAATTATCAATTTCAGAGATCTAGATTTTATTTTAGGGTATACGAGGTAGATTTTACTAATCTAAAATTCCCTACAGATGATTTAGATTCTATTTTCCTCATTTTCATCATTCGCTCGTCATGAGAGAGTAATAAGGACACGCGTAAGGATTCAATGTGGAATAATGTAAATATATGATTAAAGTTTCGAAGTTAGAACCTTAAAATATTTCCATGGAATCTTTACCGCATTCAGAACCAAAAATGTTGCCCAAATTATTTGTTTCCTAAGGCTTGATATTAGAAACTGTCGATTTCTCTCGAGTTGCTTTTTACTCTGATGAAACATAGTAAATTCATATATAGATAAATGTAAAGATAGATTTTACTGTTTCTGAAATCCGTGTATTGTTAATATTCTTCCAAAATATACTTTCCGGAAGAAATAAATCTAGTCATTGAACTTTCATTTTGTTTATGAGTTTCTTCTTTACCCAAGTTTGAAAAGAAAGGCAAAATGGACACACATACGAATCTTCGTCAAGTTCTGATTTGAAAAATTTATTTACTACTGTCCAACTATCAGCAAAAAAGGTAGCTTATTCACTCTTATGGTTGCGCAAAGTTTAATCGAGTTCACCACAATTCAAAAAAAATTTTTGAATAGTTTAGGCAGGTATATACTGATGTACGCATACATGTTTATGAATGTAAAGATATATGCATATACACAGGGGCGCAACTAGACATTATTGGGCCCGGGGCAAAAAAATTTTGGAGCCGGTAGACTTTAGATCAAACTCGATGTAAGAAACAATAAAACCGTGAAAGGAAGACTTTCCACGAAATTGAATGTCCCCGCAAAGTAGATGAAGAGATGACATAATTGTTTACTGATTAATTATTCCCAGAAGTTTCCATAATTTTTAATTTTATGTTTTTTCCCATTTGCATGCATATTTACACTTCTCTATATAAAACGTAAGTAACAAATTTTTACAGAATTTGATTCCCTGCAATTTTCATGACGTCGATATTGTTGTAAGAAAAGCAAAAAATAAATAAAAAGTGTGAAAAATTTTGAAAGTGGCCCAGTTTTTTCGTCTTTTTTACTATTTGCATTGGGGGAAGTGGCACATTCACGTAGAAAAGTTGTAAGGAACTCCATTCCCTACAACCTTTTTGCATGAACAAGTTTCTCGTGTGAAGTGTAGATCACAGTCGAGAAATGCAGATGTAGCGTTCCCGACGCTACGAACACAGTGCATATTTGTGTCAAAAAGCGCGAGTTTTCCTACACTGCTGTAGGATAGCGTTTCCGACCGTAATAATTAAATATTTAATTATATTCTAATAAAATTCAAGTTGAACTTAAATCAAACAAAATTTATGTTCAGAAAAAGAGGCAATCTCCTCCATCGAATTTGGCTCCAGGACCAACTTTTTAAAAAATTTTCAAATTTTCAAATCATCACATCAAAAAAAATTATATGAAGAGTTATAATATACATATTTTAACTATATTATTATAAATGATTTATTAATCAGTCAATCGGAAAACTTGTCCATACAAAAGTTCTTGGAAATTAGGTGTCCTACAACTTCGCAATTTGAATGTACCCCTTATTTGCAATATAAATACTCGAAAAGCTGGAAAAAACTACGCCATTATCCCGATTTTCCACATATTTTGCTTATTGTTAGCAACCGATGATTTTTTTCATAACAGCACCGACGAGATAAAGACGGTAGAGGATCAATTTCTCTACAAATCTGTTTCCTTCCTTTTTTTTTTTTTTTTGATCGATAAATGCAAAATACGCGTGCAGATCGAAGGAAGCACAAAATCAAAGATGGCGCTCGCCTAATTAAATATGGCAGACTGAAATCGATAGTTTTCAGAATGTTCCCGCATGGCAAGTCCAATCCATCCCTTTCGCACCTGTGCTTGCTCGCTATGGCGAGACAAGGATAGCTGTTCCTTCGAAATTTCTCTTTCACACTTATGCTTGTGATCCTTTATCTCTTTCGTGGAACTGCTGGCAAGTCAATTGAGTTGCAGGATCATCAAAGGAGGGCACGCAAAATTATTCTTCAAAGAGTGGGGTGACCCCTGGTCATTCGAAAATAAGGTAGCGAATTTTCAATTTTCAAAAGTGAATTTCAATACAGAATTTTATTGAGCATCTGTTTTTTACCAGAAAATATATGTTATATCCTTTACTGTTCCCAAAATTAATAGGAAACTAGTTTTTTTCACAATCAAAGATTGATCTCCTTTTTCACTTCAACTCGCCACAAACTTCGCCAATTTTCAGAATTTACTGAGTAAAAAAATAGAATATGTTTTTAAGTATTTAGCAAGTAACTTTTTCATCAGTTGTGATTTCTTATGAAATTCCCCGGACAGAGGATAAAAACTAGTCAAGTAATTGAGTAACATCAGAGTATAAGGATTATAGGAGTTTTGAGGAAAATATCGGTAACCGATATGCACGGAAATTCGAGAATTTGTCTATTTATTTAGATTAAGGAGATTAATGGGAAATCAAAAAAATTGTTGGTGATCTATAAATTTTGAAAAATTCGTAAAATTTATTTAATTTTTGATGATTGATGATATTCATTGTAATTCATAAATTTTGATGGAATGTCTTAAATTTATGGGAATTTTCGGAAACTTATGACATTCATGGAAATTTATGGAATTTGAGATTTGCATCCGAATTTTGGGAATTTATGAAATTTGTGGAAATGTATGAGATCTGTGATGATTCATACAATTTCTGGTAATTCAAAAGATCTATGGTATTTTGAAATTCCAATAAATCTATCCTGCGATGGTTTATCCTCAGAATATAAAATCTGCACGCTTTTCGGGCACATTCTCATCTTGTGCTTCGCGCTTGGTCTTTGTACTCCCCTACATTCGTACATAGAACTTTTAGAACTCAAAAGCAAAATGTCAGCTACTTTAATTTGATGATTGTGAATTCTTTTTTGCTAGAGCTTCTCCGGCTTGAACGAAAACATTCTCGTCGCGCGTCTCGTGCTGCGCACTCGATAAAAATTTTTCCAGAACGGTAGAGAAGTTTTGTTGCTTCATTTTTTTCATATGCTGTGTTCTTTTTCTAGAAATTTGCCTTTTTATTGTTTCATTTAATTTTTATGCTTGAAACAAAAACTTCGCGTCCAATGGGAAAAATGATAACGCATCAAAAGATATTTTCCTGGTAAAGAACTTGTGTCTATTGGTTTTTCCAGAGCTTGTGTCGAGTTTGTTGTCCGAAGATTTCATTTTTTCATTTTCAATATGGTTTTCTATAGATAAAACAAAAGCTAGTTTTCCTGTAAAAAGTGAATTTTACCAAATTTGTAGATCTTTATTGTTTGATTTTTTGAGGAATTTCAGAAAGTTGTAAAGATCATCTTGATAAAGAAACTTTTTTTTTATTTAACTTCTTCTCATGTCTTGCGTTGTTCGGCTTAATATTCTCAGTTTTTTTTTAAATTTTAGAATCTTAAAAATGCCATGACTCTGACGATTCCTCTATTTATTTTAATTTTTATCTAAAATAACTGACTAACGAACATGACCTTCAGTTTCTGAAATTAAAAGTGTGTACCAAAAACCAATCAAATAGATTGGTGTTTTCAAAAATTATCGTGCTACCAGGCAAACATACATACATGCATGCAGGCATACATACATACACATTCGTAGTAAAAATCTGTTTTTCGGGTTCGATGTAATAAAATGAACAGTGGTACCACTCGCCAGAGTTATTGATTCATCGTGCAGGCATGGAATTTTGTTAGTGTTTCAAAAAATATCCAGCTCCCCCAAAAAAGACTTTCCAAAAAGAAATTTGGGAAGGTGAGAAAAATTTCGTAATAGCGTATTAAAAAAAGACCCAGATCCGTCGTGTGCGCTCAGTTAAATTATTCATCTTTCTTCTCTAGTTACAATTAACACATGCATATCGAGTCTCTCATCTGTCCGATTTTCATAAAAGTTACTAATCTAACGATAAATCAATAATAAGAATAAAATGAAAGGAGGGATGGAGCTTCCAAAATTTCCAAAATATGTATTGATCGTAAGATTGTAATATATTTTTAAAAATGATTAAAAGTTATAAAAGCAGGCAGATGAGAGACTCGATATGCCCGTGTCAATTGTAACTAAAGTAGAAAGATAAAAGTTGTATTCTTTCTAACAAAGTATGCTAATGATTTCCAGCGTCAAATATCAACGGCATTAAATTTATTCCAGTTCATGAAGAAAAATAGTTCATATATCATTGATTAATGTTATTCCCCTTTTTATGATTAATGAAAATATCAACATCTTCCAACGTAACTTTGAAGATAATTTTCAAATGAGCGTACGCGACGGATCTGGGTCTTTTTTTAATACGTTATTACGAAATTTCTCTCACCTTCCCAAATTTCCTTTTGGAAAGTTTTTTTTGGGGTCTAGTCAACAAAAAAATGTCTCTTTGAGGGAATCAGAATTCCTGTAAAATATTCTCTTGCTTTTTCCTGGTTGACCATCATTTGAGTTTCTTTATCAAGAATATGCAGTTACAGCAACTGAAATAAGGGTTAAGCCAGTCAAAAATTATAGCAAAGGCATATTCATTATATCCAGCACTCAACAAGACATTTTTCTGGGAGTTCATAAAATAATTATTTATGAAACTAGTGGGACCAATTATCCCTAGTCTGTGGGCCCACCCAAGGGGCCACTCAAATATCTTGAAGACGTTCACGCTCCTTCCTCTTTTCGTCACATCAGCGAACCAACAAGTGAACTGTCTAGCAATGTAGGTTGGAGAATAAGCATACGAACATTAAAAATTTTGGGTCAAATTTGAGCGCGATGCCGCGATTAGAATCTGTGCCTCAGAACCAATAGATCTTCAGGAAGTGTAATTTTTACCTATATTTGAATACGTAAAACTTCCAAAGTATAAAGATGCATAGATAGAATAGAATTTCAAAGCGAGCGCAGAGCTCGAGGCAAATTCATTATCGAGCGCAGAACGCAAGATCCGTCAGATAGTTGTAATTAGGTTTATTTAGCGTTGTATCTGCATCTTAGTCATTAGCGAAAAAAGATAAGTCCTTTTCATTTGACAGAAGAATATTTTGGTGTGAGGAAACAGGATTATTTATTACAACATCGAAAGAAAATGTAAGAAATTATGATTTAAACTTTTCATAGAAATAATGTAGACGTACCTTCCTCTTTTCCTAAGTCTTGCTAGGAGCGAGAAGGGACCCCTGTGACTTGTTATGAAAATATCATGGGTAACATGCTGTCTCTTTTTCCCAAGCTTTGTGGAGGGAGGAAAGTCACCCCTGTGACTAGTCATGGAAATATTGCAGGCAACATACCTGCCCTTTGTTCCAAGTCTTGTGGAGAGCGGGAAGGCATCTATGGGACTAGTCATGAAAATAATGTAGGTGACGTATCTTCCCCTTTTCCCAAGACTTGCTAGGGGCCAGGAGGCACCTGTGACTATTCATGAAAATAATTTAGGTGGCAAACCTTTCCTTTGTCTCAAGTCTTTCTACGAGCGAGAAGGAACCCCTCTGACTAGTCATGGAAAGAATGTAGGTACATGCCGTCCCTATTTCCTAAGCTTTGTGGAGGCGGAAAAGCACCCCTGTGACTAGTCATGAACATTAGTTAAGTAACATGCGATCCCCACTTCCTAAGCTTTGTGTGAGAAAGACACCCTTGTGACCAGTCATTAAAATAATGTAGGCGACATACCTTCCACTTTTCCCAAGTCTTGTTAGGGGCGAGAAGGCACCTCTGTGACTAGTCATTAAAATAATTTGGTAACATACTCCACCTTTTCCCAAATCTTACCTGGAGCGAGAAGGCACCCCTGTGCCTACCCCTGTGCCCTAGTAACCTACTCCCCCTTTTCCTTAGCTTTGTGAGGGGTTGGAAGCCATCCCTATGAATATTCATTAAAATAATTTGGTAACATACTCCACCTTTTCCCAAATCTTACCTGGAGCGAGAAGGCACCCCTGTGACTAGTCATGCAAATAATGTAGGTAACATACCTTCCCCCTTCCCCAAGCTTTGTGGGAAGAAGGAAGCCAACCCTTGGTCTATTCATGGAAATAATGCATTCAGCATACCTTCCCCTTTTTCCAAGCTTTGTGGAAGGCGAAAAGGTGACTAATTTTTATAT
>WSXT02044542.1:0-13201 GCA_011762715.2 Neuroterus valhalla | reverse complement strand
AGTCAAATATTGACTATAAATATTTTTAACGTATATTTAAATGTGTTTCTCATTATTTTAGTTTAAATCAAATTTGCTACGCCACAAATTCGGGTCAGGTTAGGATTGTGGATGGAGGGGGAAGTTATCAATAAATATCGATAATATCGATATTTCTTCCTAAAATATCGATATATATCGATATGAAATTTCACCGATATTTCCCATCACTACCGTGTACCCCGGTAGCGTAATTAGTGAACGCCTCACTCATGTATAGTGGCGATCCCGGTTCAAATCTGGGCCGCAGTAGATTTTTTCTCATTTCTCAAAATTAATCTTTGGACCAGTAAACAATAATATTACTATAATAAATTAATATATCAATTACCCTGGTCGGAATATTACCATCTTTCATTCTAAATTATGTGCTAATATCCATATTTTTAATATCTATTCCTTAGTATCCAGTTTCCTTCGTGTATCAAAGAATGAAAAATTGTTGGTTTTTGGACAACGAAAGGTCGGGACTAGTTAAGTCCTTGATTGCTTCTTCAATTCCTCAATCAAGGATCCTAGATTCTTAAGAAAAACCTTAAATGGCATTGGCATTTCGACAATTATTTTCGTGACAAGCACAAGCCGTAATCGTCCTCTTACGACATTTTTTTGCCCAGAGCGTGTAATATAGCATTCAGAGATGCACACTTTTACAACCGATGAGCATATTTAATATTTGTTGTCAGGAGCATCTGCCGCCGCGTGAAAGTAAAAATGTAGCCTCTGCATTCGGGTTAGTTGTGTGACCTCTCCAGGACAAAAGTTATGATGTAGTTAATCTCGAGTTACTCAAATCCAGTTGGAAATGGGACCTCCTTAACGTACTGGAATAAGAAGAAATTATTTTTCGTCATCTCTTCTTTTTATTTTAAAAAAATTTTCAGTTCGATCAACATTCTACTCAGCTCTTCCATATTTTCTCGTAAATTCGGCTAATAATTGTTGCTGATAATATGCAGCTTTTATTTTTTTCACTTCTTACCATCAGTTCTTCAAGCCATGCACAACTAAGGCAGAAATCTGTGCATAAAACGATTGTGCAACAATTATTGACAAATTAGCAACAACTGTGGAATTGCATTTTTGTAAAAAAAAGTTGGCTATACCTCTCCATGGCTCAGTCGGTAGAGCAGTAGTAAAAAATGAATGAAGTCAGAATTCTTCTAATGAATTTCCAACTCAAAAAGACAAATTTAAAAAAAAATATTAATTTTTTTTTAAAAATGAGAATTCCTAATAAATAGTTGAATTTCTAGAACATAAGTTCAATTTCTTACCCAGTAGTTGAACTTTCGATCAAGAAGATGAATTTTTAACCGAAAAGATGATATTTCTATTGAAAGAGACGAATTTTCAAGAAGATAATTTATATTGAAAGAAGATTCGTTTTTGACGAGAATAGAAAATTTTTTACTATAATTTTGGAGTTCTGTTCGGAATAAATAAATTTAGAGTTGGGCAAATTAATTTTCAACCAAAAGGACAAATTTGTAACAAAATTTCAAACATTCCGACCATATAAGGGGATTTCTAATTAGAAAATTTAATTTTCAACAAGATAATCCAACTTCTAATCCAGTAGTTAAACTTCCAAGCGAAAAAATGAATTTTGAATCAGAAGTACGATTTTCTTACCTTGAGAGACAAATTTCGAACAAAATTCAGAAAATTTCCGACTAACGTGAACAAACCTAACTCAAAAATACGAATGAAAAAAAAAACCGAAGAAAATAGTTGAACGGCTGGATTCCACAACAGCCTCTACGCTCGGGCTAGTAGGGAAGGGAGGGGATACCGATCCCTTGCCTACCAGCCGGAGCGTACAGGCTGTTGTGGAAACCAGCCGTTCAATTTTCAACCAAACTAAAAGGATTCATGGTAGGACCTCCTGAACTTATTTTGGATTCCTGAGCTAATATTGAACCGAGTAGAAAATTCACAACCAAAAAAGGTGAATTCAAAGTCGTAAAGTAAAAATTTTAAACAAAATAATTTAATTATTGATGAAAAATCATAGTTTCAACCGAATCATTAAATTTCCAAAAAAATTTCAAATTTGATTTAAGAAGTCAATTCTTCAAGCCACAGAGATGAAATTTCAAACGAATTGTCGAATTTCTCAAGAAGAGAGATTATAATTTAACCAAAAACAGTTGTATTCCTAATAAAATGATAAAATTTTCGTGAAAATGTTCATTTTGAACCGAAAAAGATTTTTTCCCCCGCTTATGCTTCCAGAAACGCGAACTTTCCCTTTCATGTTTTGCTTCTCAACTCTTACTGCGACGAACCTTGCCTGTTTAACATGCTTTTGGTGAGTCACGACTGGAGCACGTGCCGACGGGTGACGCGTGCCTATAGAAATTTCCATGACGACGGCATACTCCAGTGACTCCCAACTTATATGTTTCATACTATTTTACTTTCTTATTATCTACTTTCTTCATTATTCCTTCCCTTCTATAAACATATCATGACCATTTTATGGATATATGAAATTACCGAATATTTGAAAATTATTGTGCATTAATTAAAAATCTATTCTCATAGATTGATTAACAAAATAACTTATCAATGATACAAATATCGTAAGTTTAGGAGATGTAGATAGCCTGATCAACTTTCGACATATCTGGAAAATGTTTTTCTCGCAAAAAATTATGTAAACCAATGGAAATAGGCACGCTGAGCTCAAGGTATTCAATACTTGTAATTCCTGAATTTTATACTATTTATAATAAACTAATATACATCGATTAACAAATATTGTTAGTAACTTTAACAGATCTGTTACTTTAACTTTCATATCCGTATCGCCTGACATCGGAGCGAAAACAGTAATTATCGCACTGGGCAGGGAGTAGGTAGGAGGGGAAAAATCTAGACTCGGAACTCCGGACTCGCAGAGTGGGAGAACCGCGATGAGTTGTGGCGCGCGTCCTAGTCCTTCGGGCATAAAGACGCGCGCCGCAGCCTCGAACGTCACTTATCGAATTAATACCGAAAAATTTGGAATTGAACAGATATAGAATATAGGTTACGATTCTGAGATTCTCACCGAGATGCTATTGATGGATTTTCCTACCTACCTGTCCTTTTCAGGGCAAACCTTTGCTCTGTGACAATCATGTCACAGAGCACAAATCCAGCCTCCGGCGGAGCAGAGTGTGTCCGCCACACCGCCGCTGAATCGCCCATCACCAAGATGGAAGAAGACAACGAGAGCAACTTCTCCGTTGTTACCTCCAGGAGCAAGAAGCGTAAGCTTGCTAAGCTCCCAGATGAAGCTTCCTCCAGCACTGATCCAAGATCGATCACCAGCCTCGAAGAAAGCAGTGAGACGTCCAAAACTTCAGTCGTGAGTATACCACTTCCCAATAGATTCTCACAATTAGATAATTCTACGGCACAAGCTCCAAATCCCACTGTCACAGTTACAGCCAAATCCCAGGGAGAAATAAAAATCCCACCTATCAAAGTCATTGCCGACGAGCTTAATTATCCTTTTCTAGGTCTTCACCGTGTTTGTAAAAAAGAATGCGAATTCCGTCCTACTATTTACAAGCGCGGTAACATCTACGCAGTCCATATCTCATACGAGAAAGATTACCGTGCTGTCCTGAAAGCACTAGATGCCCCGGGGCTTCGAATACTACCTCTACAAAAGTCATGATTCAACTTCCCCTATCAAACTTGTCATCAGGAATATCCCACATTCCTACCCTCATGACCTAGTCATCGAAGATCTAAAAGGGTTAGGCTTTGAAGCCAACTCTTGCATCCGTATGCGAAATACAGTCACAAAAAACCTGCTACCAATGGTCATGATCACAGTCCCTAATAATCAGAGGGCCGTTGAGCTCTCAAAAGCTGAAGTTCTAGCTTTTGTTCGTGTCAACGTAGAACCCTATCAAAAACCAGATAGGCCCAACAATGCTTTCATTGCCAAAGGTTTGACTATGTGTCGGCCAATTGCCACGCGATTCCAAGGTGTGTCATGTGAGGGGAAGCACACTAATCTTTTGTGTGCGAAAAAAACCACACAAGCCCCGGCCACCTGTGCTAACTGCAGTAGCAACCACACTGACAATTATGAAGGGTGCACAGAGTACAAGAGAGCTGCTAAAAAATTTGCTGCCAGAAAGTCTCGAAAAACACCTCCAAAATCACAAAGCTTCAGCTATAACGTACAAACTTCAAGACCAACGACAATCAACCAAATTATTCAGGTCCCGAAGCACACAACGACTATTACGAAGACTGTTTCCAGAATTACTCCGGACGTGACTATAAAACCAACAAATAATCAGAATAACCATATTTCCCACAGCAAAGTCGTCAAATCTCCCGAACCCAAGGCAACAACATCTACTCATCAAAAACCACCTGTTAAAAAACCAACTATCATGCAGCCGCCTCCTGCGCCGAGGCCAAAAAATACCCAGTCTTGTCCTAACAATGCCACGAACGCACAAGCGAACCTAGCTTCACTGATCAATGAAGCTCTCTCTTTCTCTCGGCAAGTATCATGTCCGATACACTTACACTCTCCGAAGCCATAACCTACACCTCTTAGATAATTAAACAGATTCTCAACCTTGCAATGGAAGATGGACAGTTCTTACAATAAACATTCTCTTAAAATAATTTTTTGGAATGCTTTCGGCATCTTCAGGAAAAGCATGAGCTAACCAGCTTCCTTTACCAAAATGATATCGCTATTTGTCTATTAAGTGGAACCCTCATGAATAATAATTAAAAATTAGGGGCTATAAAATATATAGTAAAAACACTCACAGAGGTATCCTTATTAGAGACAATTTAGAACATAACGAATATCCTATCTCAGATCTCGAAACCTTAGAAGCAACCGCAATTCAAATTAAAATTCGCGAAAAATCTTACGCGATAGTTTCAGCATACCAAACACCCTCAAAACCATCTCAAGTAGGAGACTTTGAAAAACTCCCTAATATTGCGCCATCAGTAATAATAGCCGGAGATTCGAATGCTAGACATCTGACCTGATGGGCATGGCAATAGTTAAAAATAATTTTTTCAACATTGACGCTTACGCACTAGACGAACTAAACACAGACCACAAACCAGTACTCCTGAACATAGACGAAACCTGTGACAAAATACCCGACAATCCGCGTTACAATTTCAAAAAAAACCGATTGGCCTAAAATTTTTAATTACATGGAAGAAAACTCAAGCATTAATCAAACACAAAACAACACGGACGAGATTGACCAAGCCATCATTAGACTCACAGACGACATAACAATTGCAGTCGATTTAACAGTTCCCAAAACTTCACTAAAAGAATATGAAGTACCCCTGAGCCCCGAAATTTTTCAACTAATATCAATTTAAAGAAAACTAATACGAAAACATCGTAAAAACAAAAGCTGATTCCTCAAAAACGTAATTAATCGCCTCCGCAAAACCATAGATAATAAAATCATTGAGCATAGATGCAAGAACTGGAACAAAGTTGTATCTAAACTCGAAATTGAGGACGATTCTATCTGGCGAATGACAAAAGCCCTCACCAAGCCGTACGCTTCCATTCCTCCTCTAAAGAAACCTGATTCTACCTTTGCACTCGACCAGTGGGAAAAGTCAAACCTCCTCGCCTCCACCTACGAAGCACAATTCTCACCTCACGACGCTCATCTTGGGCCACACCATATTCTTGGACTCGAGAAAGAAATGGATGACTCCATGACGACCGCCGACAAAAACGAAATAAAAATGACCAATTACAAAGAAATTTCCAAGTGCATTAGAGCCACTAAAGGCAACAAGGCACCAGGACCAGATTCAATATCCAATTTAATTCTTAAGAAGTTACCCAACACTTGTTACTATACACTTGCCAATATCTTCAATGCATGTTTCAAATACGATTATTTCCCAGACAACTGGAAAACTGCTAACATCCTGGTCTTTCAGAAGAAAGGGAAGGATCCTAGATCGCCAAGTAGCTTTAGACCCATAAGTCTTCTGGATAAAATGAGTAAAATTTTTGAGAAAATTATACTCACTAGAATAAATAAGCATCTTGAGGAAAACGACATTCTGAGATCAGAACAGTTTGGCTTTAGAAAGGAACATTTCACACAACATATGATTCTTAACCTTGTTGGAAACGTAACCCATCACTATAGCTGGAAAATGAACACAGGGGCCGTTTTTCTCGATGTCGAAGAAGCCTTTGACAGTGTCGGTCACAAAGGGCTACTCAAGAAATTAATCGATTACAAATTCCCAAGTAGAATCATTCGACTCCTACACTCCTATCTTAGAAACAGGAAATTCAGAGTAAAAATAAATAGTAAACTCTCGGACGAGTTCCACATCCGAGCAAGAGTTCCCCAGGGTAGTATCATGGGTCCAGTCCTTTTTATCATCTACATAAACGACATGCCTACAATTCCCAAAGTCTTTTTGAGAATATACGCCGACGACACGGTCCTATGTGTAAATTCAAAATGTAACAAAAATATTGTAAAATACCCTAACGCAGCACTCCTGGTCATTGAGACCTGGTGCCTTCTGTGGAGAATTGAAGTCAACACCGCGGAATGTGAATCGGTGCTTTTCACTGGCAGAAGAGCACCGATTCCAGAACCGCCACAAATGTTTTGGCAACCAATGAATTGGAAAAAATCCGTTAAATATCTTTGTCAAGGATCGCGAAAATCCGGAAGTTCTAATATGCATGTCAGAGATGTAAGGGCCAAAGCCGTGGGCTTCAGATAGTACATAACAAGTTTCTCCGTCGCATTTCAAAGACCCCTGAATACCCCAAAAACGCCCTGCTGCAGCCTGCCTACCATTTCAGAGTACATCCATGACACTGTCAAGAGTTTTTTCGAAAGATTAGCCAAATCTAAGCATGCTCATATTTCATCTATAGGTAACTATAATTTCAATCTACTGCGTAAACACGCAAAACCCAGGATTTCCTCCTTAAGCAATAACACCTCATCACGGCACAATCTGTCTCATCTTTATACGCGCAATAACTAATCACCTTTTCCTAACCTCTCATCATCGACCTCATCAACATAGCAATTAAGTAGTTTTAAGCATTTCAGATGATAGTGGATTTTTCGCCCGCTTGCGGGCCTTTTTGCTGCACACTAATCATCACTTCTCTGTTCCAGCCACCATGTTTCTACTTATCCGATAGTTTAAAGATACCTAAATGGGCAAACGCACATCAACTCCTCCTTCCCGATCCTTTCAGCTTCGCGCATGCAGGGGAGACCAATTTCCTGCTCGTGACCGTCCCCGCCTCACTAGAGGGGGCAATGGCAGGGCCTCCCCTACCCCACTTTCTTTTTTTTTGAAAGTCACTTGGCCCTTACACGGCATTCAGTACGCATCAACACAAAATCTCTGTGCTTCTCTTTAGTTACTCAAACATGTTATTACAGTCCTTCTTAGGCCTACTTGTAATTTTCCTTGAACGAAGCACGATCGAATACTTTGGTACTGGTTCGAATTAACAGTAACACTAAATCGTGATGCCCTTAGGGAGCCACCCCTTTTTCGTCCTCACTGAAGCTTCTCAGAGGGTTCAACACTCTCCAATTCTCTTGAACGCATCACGATCAAGTACTTCCATACTTCATCAAAACCATAGTAATACCCTTCGTCTCACCTCTCCTTCATACGGACAAGGTTGTTCCGCCACTCTCAGATAAACAAGGCTCTCCTGCATCCTCTTATTTAGACAAGGCTGCCCATGTTTTCTACAAACAGACAACAGTAATGTCACACTTATTCTGAGGGAATAACACTATCCCACATCCTCCGCAGTGAACAACACTATCCCATATACTCTTCATGTAAGATATCCTGCTACTGTCTACTCTCTTCGCACAAGACTATCCCGAATATTATCTATGTGGATGGAGCTGTCCCATATCATCTTCACACGAACAATCATTCCCCCCCCCATCCCTTCTATATAGACATGACTGTACAGGCACTCAGAATTCCTGCCAGCATCGACCATCCTGCAGTATTCAGTAACTGAGTCGACATCCAGTTAACCCTGTCAGCATTAGGTCGTTCCTTCACGTGTGACGAGAAGTTCCCACAACCAACCCATAATAACGGGAAGTCATCTTCTGTCGAGGACTCGTTCGTGTCACTGAAAGAGTGCAAGCATCGACACTTATTGCGGAAGTCACATCTCAGCCTAGAAAATCACCACGTATCGGGGGACAACAGTTGTACGCTCCAACGCTTGTCTGATCACACCATGTCCCAGCTAAGGATATCCACGCAGCAGGCTCGTCGAGTCAAATGCGTCTGCTAGCTGAGCCACGATCTACCAACAGTATAGGTACAGAACCGTGCTCTCCAACGATTGTCCCAGCATACCAGGATCTAGCTGAGCATATCCACGCACCAGGCCCGTCGGCTCAAACGCGTCCCCTAGCTGCGCCACATCCTGCCACCAGTATCAGTGCAGAACCGTACTCTTTAATACTCGTCCAAGTTCACCAGGTCCCAGCTGAGGACATCCACGCAGCAGGCCTGTCGAGTCAAATGCGTCCGCTAGCTGGGCCACGACCTGCCAACTGCCAATTTGAAGTCCGATTTTCCAAGGACAAAATGGCTGCTACAAAATGGCGGACACTTCTACGAAATTATCAGATTTGCATGAAACTTGGTGTATGAAGGTTTTTAGGGTCGATGATTCCGAATTTCAAGTCAGATTTTATAAAAACAGAATGGCGGACACAAAATGGTGGAGACTTCGAAAATTGTGATTAGATTCGCATGAAACTTAGTATACATACGTTTTTGGGGTCATTGGTTTCAAATTTTTGGTCAGTTTTATCAGGGGCAAAAGGGTGGCTACAAAATGGTGGACACTTTTGCAAAATCGTTATCGGATTTTCATAAAACTCGGTGCATGTAGGTTTTTGGAGCTGCTGATTTCAAATTCGGAAACAAATTTCACAAAAAAAAAATTACGGACACAAAATGACGGATTTTTTTCAGAAATTCCAATCAGATTTGCATGAAACTTGGTATTCTTGGTTTTTCGGAGCCTCTGATTTCAAATTCGGTGTCAAATTTTCAAAATAAAACTGTGGCTACAAAACCGTGTTGAAGCCTTTTGTTGGTATAATAATAAATAAAATAATAAATAATAATAATAAAAATTACAACAAATAAAAACGAGAAATGGGTACAAAAAGGCGCCTATTGTTGTTGCTTATAGCATTTATGTTCATACTACATCTTCATCTGATTCGGAGAAGGTATCAGTGCCAGAATCATCAGTGCCGGATATTTCGCGATTAACAATAGTCGGAGGTAGCAGAAGTCCATATTTGCTTTAATTCTATAAACTGATTTCAGGTATTCATCTATTTACTTATGGTTTCATTTATATATAAAGGAACACTTACGGCTGTAGGTATAGTAGCACTGAGCCAGCTCTTATTTAGTTCGAAGAAACGAGCACTCTTCCTTCCGGAACCTCGCCATCTTGATTTCAATTGTGAAAGCAGAAATTCTTTATTTCCTCAAGGCTTATTTGGAAATCAATATTTTTCGTTTCTGAAGTGCTGCATGGAGTGGTTCACTAATTCGTAACGTAATATATGTTGATATATAATATTTATATGTATGTATAATTATGATATATATTTAATATTTAATTTAAAAGTAATATATAATTCGGAACGTAATCCAAGTACAGCCCCTTAGATAAAGGGAATCCTCTGTTAGAACTAATCTAGACGACTAAAATAAGAATCCAAGATAAAAATTGAACAATCGCACAATTGTTGTACAAGTTTAATAAAATGATCATCCGCGCTTGAAATGGGTCGCAAATTAGAATAATTGTCAAGATTCGGTGCCGAACAATAATAATAATCGTTGGGTAAAAAAATCGTAAGATGCATCGCAAGTGCGTGAGAATGAGAGAAGATGGTCTGGGGATATAATAACTTAATAACCTATCCTGTAATGGTGTGACAGAAAATGCATAGTTGGGGGGAGAGTAATTTACCGCAACAAATCCTTGATGTCACTCTGCCGCATTCTTGGACGTGACTCGAATATCTTCATTTAATTATTGTGACAAACCGTGACTTCTTAATCTAGTTTCGTTTCCCAGACACCGAAAAATCACCCAACAATTTAGATTCAACATTTTGTACGCAATTCTCTACAAGAGGTTTTGATACAAAAGAGTTAGGAAATTCACAACTATTTCGCGACTTGTCTGTCTGTTCATAACGCTATCCTAACAATTTTACTTCTTCCTGTCTGTAACGTAACGCAACGCCTGTTAAAAAAAGTAGAAAATAGGTCAAACAATATATAACTAGAGGGAACCTGTAAAGGACACAAAACATCGCGAAACCGCAGCCGCAAGTCGAATGCAAACTCTACTCTGATGGAAGCCAGGAGCATCAGATAAATTATTAACAAGCCGCAACGTATGCAGATTCGCTTTCAATTATTAATGAGAAACACAATATAATGTAATATGATATTATTCATAAAATTATGAATGAATAAATGGGTATCAGGTAACGGCGGTGGATAAGCTTGAGGCGAGTTGAGCAGACACGCAATGCTCACTCGCTCAATAATTTGAGCCAATGTTTTTATAACTTATTCGTTACAATTTTATAACGTTATTAGGACGTTTTATAGCGGTAACATAACACAATGAAATTGATTTCATAATGCTGTTGTGTAACCGTTATAAAACGTCCTAATAACGTTATGAAATTGTTAAGAGTAGAAACAAACAGACATTGTGACACAATTAGACATTTTTTACGACACTCTTAAAGAAAAATCCTACTTTGTGACCCTGCTCCATAATTGTTACAAAACAATTTGACACTTTTATATGTAACATTGTTGAAAAATTGTTAAGGGTATCTTACAGAAAATCTTTAAGTCTCCCGAAAGTTTTCGAGAATTGTTTTTCACCTTGTAACATTACTGTTACATCGAATTCGAGATGAAATTACTCGTCCCCTGAGCTAAATATGTTTTTACCAGGTTACATAACATGTCCTTCACTCTTATATAACTGTAGCTCCACAGTAGGGTGGTCCAAAAATTTTTTTTCTAATTTTTATTTAAAACGAACGACAATTTGTTCGCATTCTTTCTGTTTTGAAGAAAAATAATGTTGAGAGGTGGCTCCAAGTCCCATGAAGTTTGACACGCATTTCCCAGAAGAAAAAAAGTCGTTTTCGTAAATTCTATTCAGAATTCTCGATATTAGGTAAATCGAGTTCGAGATTGACCATTTCTGTTCACATTCTGTTCTAACGCAGATTGATTCAAATACATGGAATACTACTTTATACTGATAATTTTATGTTTATTCAAATTTTTTTAACAATTTATCATTGTTTTCAGCAGCTTTCTTTAAGAAAAGGACTAGAAAGTCAAGGTTTTTTCTGAAATTCCATTCCAATTTATTTTTAACGCTTCACTTGAAGTGAGGAGGTAATAATCAATTAAAGTTTTCAGAAATTATTGTTGAAACAATTTGTTAATAATTATAACAATATTCTCTTAGAATAATGCTACAAGTTCCGGGGTTTCCTGAAGTTTTCAAATGTTTGTCCATTTTTCACTTAAAGTAAGTAATTATTCCTTCTAATTTAGCAAAGAATTTGTTTAAACAAGTTGTAAATGTTCATAGCTATCTTCTTCTAGATTGATACTACATAGTTGCAGTTTTTGTCCTGAAATTTTTTACTTTTCATCACTTTTCAATTAGATTAGAGTGATTAAGAATTCATGCAATTGTTTAAACAATTTATTATGATTGCTTATAATATTTTCTTTGCCTGCTGATAGAAATTTGCAGTTTTTTCTGAAATTTTTGACGCTTTTGCACATTTTCCACTTGAAGTGAGTTAATTTATAATTTAATTTACCAAAAAGAATTTTATAAACAAATTATTAATGTTTTTTTCTCTTCATAGAGAAGTGCTAAAACCTGAGAGTTTTTCCAAGCTCTTAAGCTTTTTGTCCACTTTTCACTTAGGGAGGTGAGTGGACAGACATGCTCATATGAAAAATTTATCATTGTTTATAACCATTTTCCTTTAGGCAAGTGCTAGAAAGTTGTGGATTTTCCTGAAATATTCAGCTTTTCACTAAATGCAATTAAAATAAAATTCAATTATATTGAATCAGATTAAATTGATTTAATTGTTAGTTAAATTAGATTGTTTTTTATTAAAAATAAATTTTTTTCTTAAATATCAACCATCATATTTTTGATTACAAATTTATATTGTTAGGTCGAAAATTCAACTCTTTGGTTGGAAATTGAACTACCTTCTTAAGAATTCCATTTTTGCGTCGAAGATCCCTAATTTTGGTAGAAAATTCGAAATTCAAATGTCACTTGTGAATTCAGCTTTTTTGTTTTAATTCATTTTTCGAACCTTAGGTTTTAGAACGAAAATGATTTACTTAAAACAATACAATCCTATTCAAAATATGATTCTCTCTTAAGTTTATTTATTATTTGTTGACAACTACAAAGATGAAGCAAAGTTAAACATTTCAGAAAAAACAGTAACTTTTTAGGTATTTTTGTATTGAGATATTGAATACGCCCTAGGTAGGTATTGAATATGTAATAGGTAGGTATTAAATACGAATTAGATACGTAATAAATAAGTGACAAATACGTAATAGATACGTATCATATAGTATTGAATACGAATTAAATACTTACTAGATAGGTATTAATGTCTAAACAAATGGACAATAAATGGAAAATCTCATACGTATATAATACGTGTTCAATACGTATTTAATATGTATTCAATACGTACTAGGTAGGTATTGAACACGTACTAGGAAGGTATTGAATACGTACTGGGTAGGTATTGGATATGTACTAGGCAGGTATTTAATACGTACTAGGAAGGTATTAAATACGTACAAGGTAGGTATTGAATATGTAATGGGTAGGTATTAAATACGTACTAGGAAGGTATTGAATACGTACCAGGTAGGTGTTGAATATGTACTAGGTAGGTATTAAATACGTACTAGGAAGGTATTGAATACGTACTAGGTAGGTATTGGATATGTACTAGGCAGGTATTTAATACGTACTAGGAAG
>WSXT02044531.1:0-13201 GCA_011762715.2 Neuroterus valhalla | reverse complement strand
ATATAACCGCGGTTAAGTACACCTATGGACACGTTTCATGACCGTGAGATGAGTGACCACATGTACGACGAAATCACAATGACGGGCCGGCGAGGCCCTCGTGTTTCTCAAGGACATGGAGCGACCCACGTATGACTGCTCGTTGCTTCCATGCGGAAAGTGCCAAGGCATATTTTTGGCGCTGTGGATGGCTTTAAGGTTGTAACCAGTTTAGGCGTCGCACCTCCAAGAGCACCGATGATGAGAACAATTAATTTAAGCGAATACCTTCGATGATGTCGCTGCAGACATCCTTTGAGATCTTTGTATCTCTCCTCTTTCTCGGTTCTCTTGCCTTTGATGTTGTAGTCGGCCGAGGCCGAGAATCCGATCACGAGCATAGTTCGGCCACGCTTGTCATGGAACACGATGTCGGGTTTTGTGTGTAGGATTAGGGCTTAAGTCCAGAAACCGTAGTTCCAGTAGATTTGGCACTCCTGCTTCTCCATAATAGACTCTATCTCCCTTGGAGTGTTCAGCAGGACAGAGCGGCTAACGCCGTAGGACAGGGCGGCCAACGCCATAAGAGCGACAAACATGGTAGTAAATCACTCTTAAGGCAGCATTGTGTGTGTACATAGTACCCGTATTTTGTCAACAAGCTGCTGTTTGATGGTCATTGGCTTTGACATTTTTAGTGTATGATGATGGATCCTCATTCCATGAGCGAACTTTTGGACCCTTGACTTAAAAGGCTTTCCAGATTTCATATAGTCACTCACACACTGCATACGTGACGTGTTTTGCCTTGCCTCGCCAAGCTTCTTATTTAGTCGATGCAAGCAGTTAGTCTAAATGCCGCTTCCTGATTTTTGTCGGCGGCTTGTTCTTGCAGCTGTTGGGGAAGCGTTCCATGTACATCTCTTGTACGCGAAAGGTTCATGGCACGGTTTCTTAGCACTTCCTGTGGAAGGTGCGGGCGCTCTGGGTGTTTCTGGCACCTCAGATTTCGCAGGCGTGCCATGTAACCTCTGTGGCTAAGGACTTCATCGTGTTTCCATCTAATTTAGCACCCCAAACTCTGGAACGATCGGCAATACTGGCCGAACTATTGTTAGGTGCTCTGCGCGTTCGATAATTTAGAATCGCATTCATAATTAGATTTGGTTTTTTGTGCTTTCATAATTATTCCCACGAATAGCTAGAAAATGTTGCATTATGCTTGGTATGCTTCAAAACTTTGTTATGATAGGGGAGTTTTTGTGAATGTGAATGACGCATGCTTTCCCATCGATGTTCTGAAAAAACCATGCAATTGTAGAAAATTTCCGTCTATTAGATGTGCCGAATGTAGCAATGTTTTATTCTTTGTATAAAACATTTTCATTTCGTATTTAACATTGCAATTTTCATTCGAAATACTTATTTCCTGATTTAAATCGAAAATACAAAAACTGCATATTGTTAAATAATAGTAATATAAAATAAAATATACAACTTTCCAAACGAGAGATAACAAAGACTTAAAACAGAGTTTTCATTGAAAAAATGATGAAACAATCAATAAAAATTATAATTTTAAAAATAATAATTAGAAAATGAATGTATAAACAGTATTGCATTAAAAAAAGTGCATGGAACCTTCTTGATTTTTCTCAGAAAACCTCTAGCAGGTGTCTATCACTGTGGAGAGTATTGACCAAAACAAAAGTTTGGTGACTAGAAACAAACTCAGATTGACTGACTGACTAAAGCCATTCGAGGCTATACCGATATGATAAACAGAGTCGGGAAAATCATCAGGTTATCCACAAAAGATCGGAAGTTGGTGTTTAAGATTGTCACAGGCTAAAACCATTTGAACCATTACAATCAAATCATGTGATGAAATCTCAGGTTTAAGTGCAGAAAATGCACCTGCGCTGCCTGTGCCCCACAGTTTCCACATAAACGAAATTAAACTAATTCAGTTTGCGTGTCAAAGAGTGTTAGAAAAATAACATGATTTCTGGAGGCATTGTTTCTTCGAGCGGCGATTTCTCGATAATTCTCTAATATTTCGACATCGTTACAAAACTTCCGTTAGTCCAATAGTAATTAAATAATTAGAACGATACAAGGTTTCCTCCCGACATATGTTTACATGTTTGATCGCACTCAAACACAGGTTGCTTTCTGCTAAAATGATATGTCATGCTGATAAATATTTGCATCTAATGTTTTAGATACTAAAGATAACACATTGTGGCTTTGTTTTCTCTTTCATTTCGTGTTTGCGTCATTAACATTAGGAAAGAAGTTTGATAACATGTCCGTCTTGCATTTTTTCTGAATAGTCGGATAAAGAGAAATTTTTCCACTACGCTTTTCTCGCAGCTGCGAAATAGGAATTCGATGATTGTAGAAGAATATTGTCATTTGAAGATGTTTTGGAAGAGGAGGAAAATATGCACAAAAAGAAATTATTCAAGGTCATTCTTGTTCAAGTATATGTAGTTGTCTAAAGAGTTTTGATCTTCTTTTTTACCTTTAGGTAAAAGTCATAATTCGTATTGAATTTTTATTTTTACAGGCTGCCTGATTTTCTCAACAGGTTCTTTAAAAGTAAATTTGTCACGTTTTTATAGGAACTTTAGGGTTTCTCCTCTGAAATTCCTCGCAATCATTATTCAGTCTCTTTCGAAATTACAAATCGAGTCGAAGATAAGGTTCTTCCAAATCCCGAATTTACATCCAAAAAAATTCTTCGATTTCCCAAAAATTCTGCAATTGAAACGCATTTGAACTCTTTGAGGAAGCTTAAAATACTTTCGTTCGGACTAAAAGTGGAGGCAATAATATTTTTTCAAATAATGACGTGATTCATTAATTATTCCTCTGTCGAAAGCTGGAATATTTCATCCAGTGAATTATATTTTTGAGAAGCTAAAGCGTAATGAGAAGTTATCCATCAATTTGTTTCCAAAGTTTCAAAGATAACTTTGACGTGATATCCAGATTTTCCAATTTGATTATATTTTGTACTGAAATAATTATTTGTCGAATTTTCCTTCCATTATTCTGAGGAAAAAAATTCTTTTATCTGAGTATCAATCTTTTTCTACCAGGAAAAATGTTTCAATAAAAAAAAATGTCAATAAAATTCATTAACAATCTATTAAACAATTCAACTTACAATAAAAAAGGATAGTTTTTGACCAAATAGTAGAATTTTTCAACCCAGAAATACAATTTTCTAGCGAAACAGTCTAACGTCTCAACGAAAACAGATTATATTTGGTGATGAATTTTCAACCGAAATGCTGAATTTTCGAGCCAAAAAATGGCATATGGTCTTCAATTGAAATAACAGTTGAAAAGAGTATTTCAACCTACTTCGACAACTTCGATTCATTGTGATGTTTGTTATACTCAAAAAATCAAATTTACTTTCTGATAGTGCATGAGATCTTTTCGTTTTTGTAATGAATATTATCTGAATTAAAATTCAGGTGATTTCACATTTTTCATAAACATACATTTTCAATATCATTTTGCTTGAGAAATATTCGAATCTGAAAGGGCCTCTTGCGTTTCAAAGTACGTAATTCGGATGAGTACATGATTCGAATGAGGAGGAAGGAACTTTCCAGAGATCTGAGACATTCACGTGAACTGCACAAAACCGAATCGCAATATCTCTTTGTTTAACAAAAATTACTTTTGTCTTCTTTTGATTGAAAGAATTTTCATTTGAGTACAAGAATCCATTCACAGTCTGTTGACTTTTTTGCCATGTAGAATTTTTCATGTTTCTGAGAGAATGCATAAGACATAAGTTCACTGATTTTTTATTGTGTAACAGATAATTTAGTTTCCCTGGAATTTCGTCTTGATGAAATAGAAGTAAATAGACTTGGATGAGTAATAAATCCAGCAGATGTCATAAATAATCAAATGGAGGGTCTTCGCCCCTCCACTTTTTCAAAAATAATCTATAAAAGCAGTCACCTTGCAAGAGATTTCACAAAAAAAACGTCATTTGCCCTTTCTGTATACCTGTTCGTATCGAAAAACAAATGAAGGTCTTCATTGTCTTCCTCGCCTACGTGTCTTTGATCAATATGGCAAGTAAGTGTACCCAGCATGTGTCATTATATAGTAACGATTATCGCAATGTTCTAGTGATACAGATTCAGCATAATATACTAACTAGTTTTTACATTATTCAGAATATATATATATATATATATATATATATATCGTATATTTCAAAGCCTTCTGACTTTTTTGAAATATTCAGAATTCATCTGAATTCCTTGAGTTCTGTGAATATCCCGGAATATTCTGAATTTCCAAAGTTTTATGAACGGTTTTGAATTTCCCGAATCCTCTGGAATATAAAAGACTTTTGAAGATTCCTTAGTTCCCTTAAAATCCATCAAGCTTTTCTGAATTTACGAAAATATTTTATTCCATCGAAAATTTTGGAAACACTTTAATTCGTGAACGCGAGATTTTTGGCATACCTCTAGAAGTTTAAGAATTTAGTGACAAAGAAAACTTGCGGTAAAACTGGGATATTTGACTCTAATATTTAGGATTTAACACTTTGATCATGTAAAGATATTGCCCTTGAAAAACCTCTAGACATACTTGCTCCAATTGTTGAAAAAGCTTCCGATTAGGGTCCACCTCCAAAACCCATCAAACTACGTATACCTACGTATTTTGACGCGCTCACAACGAAAATAATAGTGAAAATTGGCGACTAGTCAATTTTCATGGTGAAACCATGAAAAAATCATAAAAAATCATGGTTTTTTGCGTTTATCTCAGGTAATATGAAAAATTTCGAAAAAACTTTAAATCAATAGTTGTAGAACTCATCTAGAAATACATTCTTTGTTCTATGCATTATTTTCTACGTATAATAGTTTCCGAGAGAATCATTGATATATCGGTTTTCATTAGAAAACCCATACAATTCACGGCTTTTTGCCTTCATAACAGAAAATACGCCAAATTTCACGAAATTTTTAAAACAGGAAGGGTGCGTGACATTAAGTCACAGGGGTGTCTTCCCGCTCCCCACGAAACTTCGGAAAAGGGGGAGGTATGTGACATACATTATTTCTATAACCTGTCACAGGGGTGCCTTCCCGCCCCCACGAGACTTGGGAAAAGGAGGAAGTATGTGACACCTTCCCGCGCTGAAGAGCGTCATCAGGTACCAAGCCGAAACCAATGGACGTACATACCTCGAAAACGATCACTCGTAAGAAAAATGCTTGCTTTAAAAAATTTGTATTGCGATAAAGTATACAACTTTTGTTTGAAACGCTTTTTTGAATTTTGCAAATTGCCTGAGTATAATCATAAAAACCATGATTTTTTCGGTTTTTTCATTGTTTTACAATCAAAATCGCCTAGTCGCCAATTTCCACTACACTGCAAACTCAAACTAAATTCACCCAAACTCGCTCCTTCTTCGAAATGAGATCGTGGATGGCTCGTGGACGAGACGGTGCAGGGGGTTTGGAGAGGGGCGCTCTCCTCGCTCCACTCTCCGCCATCCTCGCGTGTATTCGGCCCTGGCTGTTTACGTTTCAGCTCACCCGAACTTCTTCCAATGCCGTCGATACCCAAGCCCGAAGCTGGTTTAAGTTTGAGGTTCCAGTGTATCATATTCGTAATCAGCGCATCAAAATACATAGGTATACGTAACTCTATTCGTAAGGGAAATATGAAATGACAAAACTCCTGACTGCTTGATCATCTACGTACTAATAGTTACCTTTCAATCGTGTACAAACTTTACATCTTTCTTCCAGTTGACGATACATGGGCCCATCCGTCTGGACAAAATGATGCTAGGAATCATCATGGAAATCCGCGGCCCCAATCCTCTGTTTCTTCCATTCTTTTTGAAGGGTCTGAAATCCATTTACAAAAAGTAATGGAACATCAACCTAGAAATCAACATGTTGTTCATGGAATCCTCCAAAAAGTTCTAGAACCTCAAATGGGGTATCATCGATATGGGCACGTTACTGTATTATTCGATAATGATAGTAGTGAATACTATGCACGACTCAAACGCTTCGATGTAAATGACAAGGAAAAAAGCAAAGATAATTATGGAGAAACTTTAGAATATAGTTGTGCGATAACTAGGGGAAAAGCAACTTTATGTAGTGGTTTTCTTCGGAGGCACGATCCAAGACGTAAAATGTCCGGAGCGATCATTTATTATACTGGACCGAACAGTTGCTTTACTTTTGAAGGCATGTTAAGTGGGACAGAAATTATTAGCCCTTAGGGGATGATTATGCTTTGGATATACGATTTGCATTTGACAAAATTCTGGAATAAATGTTCCATGTAGTACAAATCGTTTCCAGATTGTATTCTTAGAACATATGAGGATAAGGAATGAGGGAGATCGCAAAATTGTAGATATATGATGGTCCGTACAAATAGAATATGCTGTAAGGATTAAATTGGTGGCCTACTTTATGCATTAAAACTTTGTCCTTTCTTCTGGTTCAGAAGTCTCCCAAGAACCATTACATATTCCATTGTCTACAATCGTTGAAAAAATACCCCAAGATGAATGTCGTTACGTATCCAACTTGAATATCTTTTGTACTTTGTGATAAAAATTATGTGAAACGTTTTGATTTACGGTCAAAATTACTAAAGCAAGGAACCTTCTTAAAGGGAGCGTTTACCGAAGTTACCGTATTCCTGCTGCTGCAGTGTGCTAGCAGACTTTCTTCCATTGTAGATTTATACGCTTTCCCCTACAAATTCTCGAAGTTAAATTTTTTAAATGGCAGCATTGATAACATTTAATAAAAGCTGCATTTGAATAAGCTTTGGAAGTCGTCCACATTTTCCTGTTCTCTCAGAACCCGGAGAAGGGATAGTGGTATACCAACTCAAGCGATAGAGCTTCGATCAGGTAGGCTGGCTTTTGCATCACATCGTATCGCGGAATTCCGAGAAGTCATCTAAACAATACTACTTTAGAAGAAAAATGAAAAAAGTTCTACGGAAGATGTGTACACCGTCGAATTGTTTAGGAACCGTGGTCACGATGAAAAAAAATACATATACGCCATATTTGAAAAATTTCATATAAAACTTGTGAAACTTCTCAAGGTGAAAAATTTTTCCATAAATTATCTCTCCTTGTCTCTTATTGTTTGGCTTGAAGATGGAATTTTTTATTTTTGTAAGTGTGTTCTCACGATGGAAATGAAAACTAGTTGTCCTATCGAAAAATAATCAACAATGAATTTGTAGACTTTTTGAGGTAAACAATTTTTGTTCCTTCTATTTTTCTCATATCTCGCATAGTTTTGCTCAAAAATGGAACTTTTCATTTTTACTATTATTTTCCTCGATTTTTAGAGTAACTATGCATCTGATGAAAAAATGGTGTATATAAAATTTATAGGTATTTTTAGAGTAAATAATTTCTTATGTTCACATTTTTTCGCATCTTGCATAGTTTGAGCGGAAACATGCATTTTCGATTTTTTAAAAAACGATTTTGATGGATAAAACCAAAACCATTGGTCAAAAATGTCTACTTAACGAACGCGTCCGTCCTTTCGCGGCCATAAAAGATTGTGGCAAAGCACAATCCAATATGATCATTTTTTCGAAAGTTATAGAGTTCACAGTTTATAATCAATTATTTTTTGTGCGATCGAAATTGAAATTTCCAATTTTTTGAGGAAATTCGAAGAGTTGTAAGCGATCTTGTACGGCTCCCAAGAAGAAACCTTTTTTTGCTTTTAACTTTTCTTTCAATCTTGCGTTACTTGGCTAAAACTTCTCATTTTCGTTTCTATTTTTGAATTTTGATAATGCCACAACTCTGACTATTTTGTTTTCATCGAAAAAAGTCAATAGTATGAATTGTTTCCCTTTTTACTTTCTACAAGAAACCGTACTTACGATTTTTTATTCTTGGAAAAAAAAAATCCAAAAATTTTCCAAAATGCTCTCCCTCTTTGATTTTTCATGCAAAATAGCTTGAAAACGAACTCGTCCTCTCCTTTTTGGTTTTAGAAAAATGTGCCGAAGCTCAATTGAACATGATCATTCCGAAAGGTATCGAGTTCACAGATTAATTTTCATTATTTTTTGTGCGCTCAAAAACGGAATTTTCGATTTTTCGAGAAAATTCAAAAAGCCGTATTCACGATCTTGTAGGGCTCTCAAGAAGAAACATTTTTGATCTCTGACTTTCTTTTTCACTTTCTGTTATTTGGCTAAAAATTCTCATTTTCTTTTATATTTTTGGATTTTGAAAATGCCACAACTCTGACAATTTTGCTTTTTTTAAAAAAAGTCATGAGCATAAATTGTTTCATTTTTTACCTACTATAAAAAACCGTTATTACAATTACTAAATCTTGGAAGAAAAATTCCAAAAAAATGTTCAAAATACTCCCCTCCTCCAATTTTTCATCCAAAATGGCTGGGTAACGGACTCATCCTGTCTTTTCGGTCCCTTAAAATGGGTGCCAAAGCACGATTGAATATGAACATCCTCTCGAAAGTTATCGAGTACACAGATTACAGACTACATACAGACACCTTCGTAGAAACCATTTTTTCTGACTCAGGGGGTCTCAAAACGTGGAGATTTCATCAGATCTGCGAAAGTCAATTTTCACATAGAACCAATACCTTCTCATTCAGAATGAGAATGTTATAAAATCAGTGCGATAACATTATGTTGATAAGCGAATTATAATATGTCATTTAATAATTCTATCCCTGATAATAGGAACGGGATTGGAAGGGGTAAAAATAGTAATTGATGTGCCTATTTAATATAACTAGCATTACCTTTGATTTCATATAGAATTGTTTAATTTATTTGTTCCTTCGCTTTGTCCCTATAGAATAGCCTGATAAGGGTAACGGAACGTTACCGAAACGTCGCAACACTCTGAACTGAAGCTCAGTACTTGGCTGTATCCAACGCAACATGGTCAGTTGTGTGGTTCAGACATCTGCTCCAGGAGTAAAGTGAAAATCGAATCAGTGCGATAACCTTGTGTGTTGATGAGCGATTTATAATATGTCAGTTAATAATTCTATTCTTGATAATAGAAACGGAATTGGGAGGAGTGAAAATAATAATTGATGTGCCTATTTGATATAACGAGCATTACCTATGATTTGTAATTCTCTGATTTCAGGGCTACTGAAAAAACTTACCTGGCAACAGCCCTACTTTGTCTCAGGCTTCGCTCTGCACTGGTGTTTGTGCACGTTCATTTTTTTGCTCGATCTGTTACGTGTATCGGCACTTGTTAAGACACCCCTTCCCTTCAAAAAAAAACTGATTTCGAAGTCAAGTTTCTTGATGCAGGAATAGGAAGGATATGGCGATGATAATACCTTTGAATTAACATAAAGAGTTCGACTTAGCCAATCACGAACTCCTTTCACGTAAACCCGGAACGTTCGGGATCTCGAGAGTTAAGTCCCTCAAGGCTCCATCCCAGCACCCTTCTTCTTTCATTCGTTCACATCAGACCTTTTCTGACTTGACAAACTTTGAAGACTTTCCCTTCACTCCAAACCTCTGATCTTGATATTGAATAAATTCATCCTTTGCGGTTAGAATTAGAAGTTTTTCCTTTATTATCAAGCTTTGGATTAAGCTGCATTGTTTTGTTGAAGATTCAACTATTTTGTAGTTGAGCCTTTATGTAAGAATTCCTGAATGTTTTTCCCTCATAAAATCGCAGTGTCCAGTTTCGCTTCCGAGGATTTTTACTCTTTTGTGTCAGTCTGAGAGTACACGTGATGAGAAACACATGTTTCGCTTGGCCCCCATTTCCGAGATACCCAAACTGCAGGAGATTTGTGCCCTCCTCAGTATATGCCTCAACCAATAATAACTCGTTTTGTTCCGGCTTCATTTTTTCATTTGCTTCCACCTCTTTCCTTTCGTACCTTCCTTTACATGACTGATGTTTGGCGGTGACTGACGTTATGGTTTCATACACCCCTGTATAACGAATCACCTCTTAGTTTGGACATGACTTTATTTACGGAACATTTTCCCGATTGAAGTTAGTGCTTTGGTGAATAATTTACACAATGAATCATACAAACTATAATATAGCTTCAGATGACAGGACGGCCACTTTCATTAACGGACAGCGTGCCTCGGAAGAGTTTAGGTACTGAATGGAGACTAGGTGTATGAAAGGCCAGAGGTATAAATAAACTGAAGGAAAAGGACAAAAGGAGTCAGTCACCGCTAAACGCATTCAGCGAGCACCATTTAGTCGAGGCGAAAGCCACAAAAGTCGAAAGCGACCAATGGGAAGGACCACCGGTCAAAGCCGTGGGGCCTTCCATCTCCATCCAGAGCTAGCTGAGTGGAAAGGATTCTATGAATAGCGAGCGCATGAGAACGAAGGCAGAACAGTTTGCTTGTAAGTTCGAAAACTAAAGCCACTGACTAACACACGCGTGCTGTGTGTAAGTGACATGGCCAGACACGGATGTGTGTATCGCTCGCACAGAGCGCGCGTGTGTTAGCCACTGGCTTCAATTTACGATCTGAGCAAACAGAGGCAGAGACTAGCGCCGGGCTTCCGACTGCAAACATCCTCCAAGCTCTTGGCGTATTCCCCAGCGATTCACCAGCTTACTGGTCGGCTTCTTTGAGAATAATCATCTGCTAGTTTTATGGTAGGACATTAGTATCCCCTAGCGTATTCGCTAGCACTCTTCTTGATTCCTCCACCAGCCTCCTGGACGGGTCTCCTTCATAATAATCCTTTTTTCCAAAATTCTCTTTAAATTGCAGGGGAAGCAAGTTGATACCATCGCACGATTTCTCCCCGACGCGTCACGACGACGAAATAAGACTCGTTTCCCCTTTGGCCTATGATTTCTGATTAACGTTGTTTTCTTTTAGAATTTTTCTAGTGACCCGTGATTCGGGTAATCGCTCGAACAACGCCCGTCGGCGCAGGGGCTGCATGCGAAACATACGACAAATGAAATTCGAAGGGATTATCTCTGGGGAGTTCGCGCAGCGTTTTTGGCCCAGGCTATTGCCCAACAGTGAGTTAGCGTCTCTCAGCGATTTGACCGCGAGAATATTACGGTTCCGACATCCACTGCACCTCTGTCACCGTGATCGGGAGCTCGTCGCGTAAGAGCATCACCCTCACCGCGATTATCCGATTCGAAGAGTGTACTCGTAATTTTTAAATTCATTCCTGAAACAGCGCGAGGATTCAATGAGACAAGGTCAATTTGAGGAAATCGAAGCATATGACGAATGTTTAGAAACGAATAATAATATCCGATGTTCCGCGAAGCCGGGACAAATATTGACTCATGTCGTAACTCCCGTGAATGTTACTCTTTGGGAGATAGATTATCTTTGATCGGAATATGCCTACTCTTAGTTGGAATTCAGTGAGAATCGCAACAACACTGTTCAAATGATACGATAGAACCAAGGAAATATATTTACGTTTCTGAAAACCGAATAGATTCACATGCTATGCTCTCACTTGACCTACTATCTCTAGCTGTAGATGTCACTCTCAACAATCCCCCCCACCCCTTCCTTTCGGAGGGCGTAATCGTTTTCGCCCTCGTGACTCAATTTTCGGTAAGGGGGAAAAATAGTATTTCCTCACGTTGCTATCATGATCTAATTTGCGAGCATGAGCATCGAATTAAACCCCTGTACTTCCCGCATTCAATAAACATGGGAAAACTGTGAGGAAATTTGTAAATTCGACGGTGTACACATCTTTCAAAGTACTTTTTACATTTTTCTGCCAGAGTAGTATTGTTCGAATGACTTCTCAAATTCCCGCAATATGATTATATGCAAGAGCCATCTTACCTGATCGCAGCAGGGATACGGTAACTTCCGTAAACGCTCCCTCCAAAAGATTCCTCATCTTGAGGTATTCATCCAACGGTTGCAGACAAGGAAATATATAATGATTCTGGGGAGACTTCTGAACCAGTAGAAGGGATAAAGGTTTAACGCATGAATTAGACTACCAATTTATTCCTGATATCAACAATAATGCGATCGCCGTCATTCCTTAATCTCATATATTCTAAGAAATGAATCTGGAAACGATTTGTACTACATGGAAGAATTAATTCAGAATTGTTCCAAATGCAAATCGTACATACGAAGGATAATCATTCCCTACTAGCTAGTCATTCAGCCTACTCGCCAGGCTACATGCCTACTAGCTAGGCATGATAAGTAAGACTTCTTAACATGCCCTCAAAAGTAAAGCTATTTTTCGGCCCTGTATAATAAATGATTGCTCCGGACATCTTATGTCTTGGATCGTTCCTTCGAAGAAATCCACTACAAAGAGTTGCTTGTCCCCTGGTTATTGCACAACTATATCCTAAAGTTTCTCCATTGTCCTCATTGCTTTTATCCGTATCATTTCCATTGGAGGGTTTGAGTGGTGTATAGTATATACTATGGTGATTATCAAAAAATATAGTAGCGTACCCATATTGGTTAGACCCAATTGGAGGTTCTAGAACTTTTTGGAGGGTTTCACAAAGAATATGTTGATTTATAGGTTGATGTTCCACTACTTCTTGTAAATAGATCCGGGCCCCTTCAAGAAAAATGAAAGAAACCGGAAGTGGAGGCCGTGGATTTCTATGATGATTCCCAGCATCAGTTTCTTTGGATGGATTGGCCCATGCATCGTCAACTGGAAGAAAGATGTAAAGTTCGTACACGATTGAAAGATAACTGTTAGTACGTATGTCGGGTGTTTTGTTATTTCATATTCCAATACCAACAGAGTTACCGAAATGCCAAAATCGTTTATCTAGAGGTTTGGAAGGGCAATATCTTATTATGATCAAAGTGTTGAATCTAGAATATTAGAGTAAAATATCCCAGTTCGACTGCAAGTTTTCTTTGTCACTAAAGTCTTGAACTTCTGAAGGTTTGCCAGAAATCTCGCTTGCGCAAAATAAATCGTTTCCAAAATTTTCGATAGAATAAAATATTTCCGTAAATTCAGAGAATCTTAAGACATTTCAGAACAAAAGTCTTTCATATTTTAGAGGATCCGGGAAATTCACCACAGTCTATGAAACCTCGGGAATCCATAATATTCCGGAGTATTTGAAGAATTCAGATGAATTCGGAATAATTCAAAAAACTTAAAAGACTTCGAAATGA
>WSXT02044520.1:0-13201 GCA_011762715.2 Neuroterus valhalla | reverse complement strand
TGTTCGTCACGTAAAAATTGCTGGGACATCTTCATAATTATTGCCGAAGTTCTACGTACAAATGACAAGTACGATTCGGATGTCCACACTTTACGGGACGGTCACCGTAATTTTTACGTAGACACTTCTCTCCGTGTGCCAATTTCGAAGATGAAGATATGGATGATCAAATTTTCTCTAGGGCTAGACTGAATTGAGGTTCGTAGAAACATGTCAATGTCTGATAAAATATTGATTTCATGATGCTATTGCATTACAGTGGAAATGGAGGGCATAAAGAAGGGTGAAATAAAATGAAAGTCATCGATGAGAGAACAGCAGGAAAACTTGAAGGGCTAGGAATAAATAGAGAAGGTTCAGGCATAATAAATGAGATTTGAAAAAGAAAGATGAGGTGAGTAAGGAAAAGAACTAAAATGATGAAGAACGGTTCAGGAAAGATGTCAGAAGAAAAGGTACAAGAAGAAAGGTGAGGAGAGGTAAGAATCTTGAGGGATGGAGGAGAAAAAGATAATACAGGACCAGAAGACAAGACCAAAAGTTCAGTTTATGAAAAGATAAATTGAGTCTGTTTAGGTAAGGAATTGAGAGGAAATTTCAAATAAAGTGAGTGGAGGAGAAAACAATGTCAAGAGCAGGGAGACATAGGACGAGAGAAAGAATTCTACAATAGTCCCTCTAAACGTTAAGGAGGAGATTAGAAAGATAAAAGTAAAGGGAGTTTTCAAGGAGATTTGGAGTGGGTGAAGAAATTAAAAAAGTAGGAAGACATGGTATGAAAGGGGTCTGGGTAGTGGATATAAACCCATAGGAAGTGAAGCCGGAAGTTCTGAGAAATTAGATTAAATGTAGGTACAAAAAATTGTAAATGCATCATGACCTATCATACATAGGCACATATATCGAAAGGATAAGAAAAATAGATGAAGGAGACAATAATCAAGGAACATCGGTTAGGGAAGAGTATCAACAATTTCGTACTCAAGGGGTGTGGCAAAGATAAAATGTAGAGAAAGAATCTTCAAAAAATAGAGAAAGGCTTTTTCCAAATGAAGGAAAGTGGGTAAAGGGGTAAGGTTGAAGGTAGGAGCAAAAAACAAACAGGAGGAAGAGAGAAAATGAGGATGTTGAGAGGATTTTACGGATCATAGCAATCGGATAGGGTTTATGGAAATTTGAATCAAGGCATATGATTAGGAAAGTAGATGATCTAGTTATTTGAGTTCCAAAAAGATAACTAGTTCCATTTTTTTTATTATCGGCGAATTTGAACTGTCTTGCAAAATTGCAAATTGGTGGCCCTGAAGCGTTTATAGGTACCAATTTAAGAAGAAGGAAAAATCAAATATGTCCGTAAATACGAGCATTAAAGTGAGAGGGTATTAAGTGTTACAATGGTATTAGAACTTTTATGGCACGGAATATTTTATGCAATAGGTCAGTCACTAATAAGAGCGTTATTCTCCACAAACTTGCATTTTTATTTAAATACCTTTAATTTATCAATGAGAACAAGAAGCAGCTAAGAAAAAAGTTATTCTTCTCGTGATTATCTACAAATAAGTACAAAAAAAAATGATCAATGACTTTCGAATTTGAATGGAAGTTGCGAATGAATGGATAAAATTAGGAAAGTCATGTTCCTGCATATAAATATCATGCGAAAAATTGGAACCATTCTAAAAACTTGATTATTGTAATTTTCAGATTGTATTTTGATAATTTAGTAATAATAATTTGGCAGATCCTCAAAATTCTATCAAGCCGCTACTAAAATTAGCAAATTCTTTCTGTTTCAGGTGAGTCTAAGTCGAATACGTTCATTAAGGTAGTAAGTAAAGATTTTTTGAATTCACTCTATTATGCGGAAAAAATGAGCATCATCTATATCTGCAAAACGCCAGAGATACGAATATTCAAAACTAATTTTTGCCCTGCGGGACATTTTCAATTTACGTTGTTTTCATTGAAATGGAAGCAAAAATAGAATATGAATTTGACTGAATATAATTTGTTTCTTGATGTCCACTTGAGGAAAGTGGATTAATGATCTTCTGGAAAAGGAGTTTCAGGAAGAATTCATTAGCAAAGGGTATTCAACGTTTACCGAATCAATTTGTTTAAACAATAGTCTTTCCATCTTCAGAGAGTTTTTTTCAAAGTCAATGTTTCATCACTCACTTCTTCATTTTGATGACTAAGCGTTCGGAGTTGACCATAATTCTAGAGTAAAGTGCTTCTACAGTAGAAACGAATAAAAAATCCAGTTATTTCTTGAAACTCAGATGACTGCTGCAAATTTTTCAGAATTTTTTCAAAATTATATTACTCCTTGAGATCTTTCGGGTCTTGTTGTTACTTTAAATGTAATATTATTATGATGGAAAAAATTTAGTTATTTTGTCAGTGTTCGCAAAACTAAAGAAGGGACTGAATACAGGTTCGAACAATAAGAACGTATAGTGTATACACTTCCGGCATATTTTGCCGGATACTAATCTTCTTTTCTGGCATATTTTATCAGGTCACAATTTTTTCTTCAGGAATATTTTCAATAATGTCTCAATTTTCCGTAAATTATTAGAAATTTAATAGCGTTAAAATCATGTTTTGGCGATAGTGTCGGTCTGTATGTCCTTCCGTCTGTAAACATGATAATTCACCAAAAAAGCAACGGATCAAATCGGTCTTTGATACACTTGTTCGTATAATAAACAGCGCATTCGATTTCTCTTGTGAAGGTATCTTAGATAATAAACTTACATATGCAAAACTTCCGTCAGAAGTTGAACGCGAAGCGCGAGTACCACCCTGAGAATGTTTACCTTGAAGCCAACAGAGCTTCGAAGAATGTAATCTTCTTCTATACACAATATTACGTTATAAATTGAAAAGTTGAGGTTACGTTGGTTAACTTGAATCTAAAAGAGATTGATTTGTTGTATTCACTTTCAAATCTGCATAATTATTAAAATGAACAATGGCGAAAGCATTCCGAATGCGAGAAACAAATACCCGAGCGCGAAGCGCGAGATCCGGCGGACGCGCGCCCTAGGCGCGCTGAAAGTTGCGAGCTTCGCGCGCAATGAGAATGTGTCCGCGAAGCGAGCAGACTTTTTTTTTCAAATGTCAATGATTTCAATGTTTTTCCTCACAAATCATTAGGTATAAGCCAAGGAGGATTTCTTAAGTTTTATTTATCTGTCATTAATATTGAACTCAGTTCACTACAAGAGGCTGTAGGATTGAAGTCCAGGAGCAACGTCGAGCTGGCGGAAGCGACGAAAGACGCCATTTTTTAGCCGCTATATTGAATTAAAAATTTTTTTTCCTACGTGTTCTAGAATAATTGACGAATAAATATATAAATATTCTGAGTTCGCATGTCCTTCCATTTTCTTACAATCGATTGTTAAACTTGCCCTATTTACGGTCAAATCTGTTGGAACCTCCTCTTAGGCCTCTTCAGTTCGATAAGACAGTAATTTTTTCTGTCCAAAAACACTTGAAAAGGAATCTTCTGTTTCTCTGTATTTTCTGTTTAGGAAAAATTGATTCCCTTCAGAGTGTTTTTCGACAGAAAAAAGTTTCTCTCTTATGTAACCAAAGGAGCTTGAATGTACCAATCGAAACGTTTTGCAAAATAAGCAAACCTTTACGAGAGACCAGATGACCAATAACATTTATTATCACAGAAATAACTAAAGCCCCATTCTATCCTTATTTCCAATATTCGTGGGAGGCAGAAAGACTCCCTGTGACCGGTCAAAAAAATAACGTTAAATATTACTTCCATCTGCCACCCAGATTCAAACGTCATTTTCCCATTATCCGTCATATATTTATTAATATAAATTAAAATGAAAATTCGGCATGTTTTGTCGGAAGCCAGTGCTGGAGCGAAAAAGAATCCAGCAATTTTCTTCAAATTTCATGACCTTTCCAGTCTCTCTAGGACTTTACAGAAATACCATCACTTTTTAAGGTTTCCTAGGTCTTATAGAAACCTCGACTGTGGTAGCACATGATATTTCTGACTAACGATTGAATAAATTAATGATATACTGTTCTTTCCAACTAATTTTTGAAGCTTTACTTCTTTTGGGAGGCAACATACTCTGAGCGAGGCTACCTAATTGCGAAAAACGGGAATACAATGTTCGTCACATTCAATGCGACTGAAAATGGCTATAAATAGAATGATGTATCAATCATGGCACCAACACAGCTATCTCTCTTTCTCCCTCACTCCCATTCTGGTATAGTATATGTATAACGATCAACTTTATACTTCCTGCTTTAATATTTCTTTTACTAGCATGCATGTATACATAGAGTGAGGGGATGGCTGTTCTCTTCCAATTGATGAATGAAATAAATATCAAGATGTTTTTCGTTTAACGCGGAAAGAGCAGAGCTTCTGTCGGCGGTCTCGCGACTGCTCTCCTTTTTTTTAATTGTCCCCGTCGTTCAATTTTATCTATTTTTCCTGCTCTAGACTTATTCCCTAATAACTTCAACCTCCCGCTGTAAACAACTTGCAGACAGTAAATCGGAAGCGAGAGTGGAAAGAGGGCCGTTTCCGCGACTGCTTCCGAAGTTATCGACGTTATCAATCAGTTAGTAGCATCTTCAGCGGATATCGAAAGCTGATTGCATCGAGCGAAGTTCTTCGTCGCGATTTTCTTACTATTAAATCCTAATGTGATTATAGTACCGGCAAATACGCTATTCTGATTTTACAGGTGCTTCTACAGAATCCGCAAGTTGTTTATATCGTGACCTTATGAAGAATTGACAATGTTGACCATTGGCGCGAGAATGACTCAACACTAACAACCAATGATTTTAGAGTCGGCGCACGCTTAACTGCTAGTCTTGGGCTATCATTAGCCGAAGCTTGGGATGATTTTTTCAAAATGGATAATTTAGAATAGAGTTCGGTTTATTTCACTTAGAGATAAGCAGGTAAAGATATCCATGAGATTTGAACCCATGCAAATTTCACTCGACAATAAAATTCTATTGCATACAGAAAATTTATCTTCCAATATTCCTCACCAGAGAGATATTATGGGACTGCCTTCTTGTATGCATTGCTGCAACAGAATTTCCTTCCTCTTCATGAAAACTGATCCCGAACTTTCCGAAGAAATTCCACAAAATTCCGAAATGATTTTTAAATTCTCGTTTGAGGTCTGGATTTAGGTGGAGTACAAAAAGAAAAAAGGGGTAAAAACATGCAGGTACTTCTTGCATCACATGTTTATAACAGAATGAGATAGGATTGTTTGTAAATATTTGTTGGCAATGGTATAAAATGCTGTGTCAAATAAAAACTAAGAAAAGTATTTCTGATGAATCGGGACAAAAAGGAGGAGTACAGTATGAGGACATAAGCGAGTGAAAGAAATCGTGCTTTCACTTCTTGCATGAAATATTTGTAACTAAATAAATAAAAAAAATCATAAATAATAATTGCAGAATGCAACGTCAAAGAAGCCTTATATAAAGTACATCAAGTGATTGATTACAAAAATGAGGACAGTATGGGGACATAGATGTTTACGAAACTAGTGATTAGAAACATGCATTCACTTCTGGTATGGTATGTTTGAAACGAAATGCGATAGAATAATTCATGAAAAAACGTGAGAAAGGTATATCAATCTTGCGTGAAATAAATTATGTTCTAAGTATTTCTTATCAATGTTGACGGAACAGGAGGGGACAGTATGGAAACATACAAGTAACGATTGCGAACATGCGGTCACTTTTCATTTCATGTGTTCCGTACAAAATATAATAGAATGATTCATGAAGGAGAATGAGAAATGTATTGAATCACGTGCCAAATAGACCCTATTTCGAGTATTTTAGATGAATAGAGACAAAAATTAGGATAATAGTATGATATTGTCTACAAAAATATTGTGATAAGAAACATGCTCTTACTTTTCGGGTGATATCTTTAGAACGAAATAATGTACAACTATTTATTGAAAGACGTGGTAAGGGTTATTGAATCTTGTGTAAAATCAGTCATGTGTAACGTTTTTTTATAAAAAGATACGAAACAGGTAAAGGCGGTACAAGGACAAAAAACTAGCTATCACAAATATGCAGTCACTTCTCGCATGGTATGTTCGGAGCATAATGCAATAGAATCATTTCTGAAAAGGGGTAGAAAAATTTTTTGGATCCCGCGTCAAATATTCTCTATTAAAAACATTTTGGATGAATAGAGACAAGAATGAGGGGGACGGAATGAATATATATGTGTCTATACCTGACTGTTAGGATTAGTAACGTGCAATAACTTCTTGCATAATATGCTTAGAACAGGGTAAAATACAGTGATGTTCAACAAACGTTGCAAAAAAAAGTGAGTTTTCTTCGAAATAGCCCAATTCAAAGTGTTTTCTATGGATATATGTAGGCAAAAAGGAGGAGGAAAGTGAAATGACATAGGTGTCTTCATTAAGCATTTGGCAAAGAAAAAATCTACCGCGGGCAAAGAAGCGCTGCTGTATCAAAACAAACATGGCTGCCTATGAGATTCGGCATGCATATGATTGGCATTAGTCTTAACACGTTTATTCAAGTAAAGCATGATTCAAATGTTATAAAAATGTTGCTACTCTCTAGAGATATTGTGTGAGTATGCTGTTGCAACTCCGTCTTCCAGAAACATGGTCGAAGGTGAAAGAGCAATCAATTCTGGTTTCATAATCGTGTGTGGAGCGACTTACAAAGGGGAAGACAGTATTAACCATAAATTTTATTTGATGATCATGATAATAATTCTATTCAATAATTACGTAATAACTGTATAAAAAACAAACCAGGAAACACATAATCATCATTGCTGAAATGCAGAGAGCAAACTAGTATTTGTTGATCAGTATTTTGAATCTTGAGTCGTTTTAACTATTCGAAACGTTCATCAACAATTCTTCCTCCAACAAGATTTTCCACTGTAGCAGTACTACTGCCCAATTTTGGTACTTCATGGAAACTCAAATTAGTTTTGTATTTTTTTGGAGCACAAGTCACAAGCCAGCACACATTGCCTTTGCAAGTATCATTTTCCTTTCTATGATTCGAGGAGAATTCCATTTTTAAGATTTTATAATAACTTAATAAACTTGTTCTGTACTTCTTACTGATTAATCCGACCCAAAATTATTTATCATCGCGTTATTCGAGTGCAATGCACATGTAAACAATGCTACGTGTATCCCATAGGCAGCCATGTCGGTTAGTTCGCTACATGGCCATTAGGTCTCACATTGCAACTTCAAATTCCCAATAGTGATCAGAAACGTGCACTCATTTTTTGCACGACATGTTTCGAAGGAAATACAATATAAAGATTTACGAAAAACTATTCGAAAACTTTGCATCACATAAGCTCTATTTGGAGTATTTTGAATTAAGAGAGACAAGAATAAGGAGTGTGGTATGAGGACATAAATGTCTATGAAACTAGTGATTATGTGTACTCACTCCTTGCATAGTGTGTTCGGAACCAAATTAGAAAAATTATTTTCAAAAAAACGTGGAGAAGCATGCTGAATTTTCGTGATAAATGAATTATGTTCCAAGTATTTTCAATGAAGGGAGACAAAGCAGAGGAGGGCGGTATGGGGAAGATGCACAACCAGCGATCACAAACATGTACTCATTTCTTGCATGATAGGTTCGAAACAAAATAACATCAGATAATTTATTGGAACTTTGTCGATCATGCGTCATAGTCTGTAGACCACAACTCTATACATGTAGGTAGCCTGCTGCATGCGATGCAGACGATATTTTTACGGGATATGTTACGACCACTGATCTGTATTACACCCTATAAAGAAAATAGCTATGTAGGTTCAGGTTAAAACGCGGACAGTCTTCGATGCCTAATGATACACTTTGTCCTTAATCGGAATGCTAGTATGGTCATCTGACTCGAGAACATACTCCAATTGACGGCTTCAACTTGGTCTGCAGGGTAACTTCATCCACCATCCAGGGTTCAATACAGATCAGGCCCGCATTTGTGATGTCGTTCAGTATTCAGGGTATAATCGAGATCAGTGTCTGAAGGCTCTCTATTAAGGGCAAATGGTAGTCCGTGACGTGGTCACAATTTGACCTTTGAAGAGCTTTTTCCCCCGCCCGGTTATTTTCAAAGTAGATAATATTTTGGGTTGAAACTTTGAGAAACTGGAGAAAATAAATTAGCCGATCGTTGCCTGGCCCAACTGCGTTCCTAATTTTCACAGATAATCTGTTTTTCATCAATTTTGCATGTGAACCATCTGTCGTCTGCTCCGACATTGCTTTGTAACCATTTTCGAATTTTGAATACGTCACAGACTACCATTTACCCTCAGGTGGGAATAATCAAGCCACCATATTTGTTCCGAAACTTATGAGACAAAAAATGACATACTTCTATTAACCTTTTGTTCTTACTTGGCACATAGGTTTGGGGACAAAAATAGCTGCTTGCATATAGAGAGTCCTTGTTTCACATAATGCAAATAATACACCATCTATACTTCAATGAGCATGACGTGAATTCGGAATAGCACCTGTCAAAAATATTCCTCGCATGATATCTCCAAGGGAACATGGAATGACATGATTCAGGAAAGAATGTTGAAATTTTTATTGAGATCTGCGTTTGATAGCTTTTTCGAATTTTAATGATAAGAAACTGAGTCTAAGAGTGAGAATGACTATTTTCTGATATCTGACAACTTTTATTATCCAACATCAACTTCTTGCATAATCTGACAGGATGGCAATAGAAAATTTGAAGCTCATGAGCCAGAAAGAGAGTAAGAATCTTCACCGATTCTTAAATCATTGCAAAAAAAAAGAAATGAAGAAGTGAGGGATGGTCAGTTGGTCGTGATGGCTAAAGCATGCGATTTAGACCCACGCCGGCTAGAGGAGGGTTCGATTCCCGCCTCGTACTCTGGAAGATCTTCGGCAGCTCACGAGGCAAACGTTTGCCTAGCAAGGGAGTGTCCATCTCCGGGAAGTCGTGGTGCCAGTACCTCTACAGGAAAAGGTTTTTCTAAGTATTGGAAGCTGGGGTTCTTGCAGTAGCGGACTAAGGGTGGGGCGAAGGGGGCGGTCCGCCCGGGCCCCCACATTAAGAGGGCCCCCACAACATGATAAAAATACGGAATATTATCTTTATTAATTGAAAAACTGCCATGTTTTTGTCCAATAAATCAATAGCTCAATGAGTATCGTCAATTTTTATTTCTTGACCCCTTCGTTACTAATAATTTGATTACGAAAGTAAAGTTGAGGAGGCCCCACACCAGTTTCGCCCCGGGCCCTGAAAGCTCTTTGTCCGCTTTTGGGTTCTTGGTGGTTCGGAACCCACGTTAAGCTGTAAGTCCTCCCTGCCACTAATATAGTGGTAGAGTGTGTAAAGGAATAGTGGATAGGTGCGAGGAAAATGTAAACCCTCAGGGGAAATATTGAATCATCCACCCTTATGAAGAATTGAGCATGGTGGTTAATTTCAACGCAAATTCGGCTCAAGCTTGATCGGATCCGGATTGAAGTAAAAATAAAGAGGAGGGAAAAAATTGTTTGCGGATATAAAAAGTTCTTGCATAAACCTGCGAACAAGTTTGTGCACAAACCATCCATGTCGCAGAGAGAACTACTACCTTCGGTAACATTACTGTTATCGAGTTGAAATCGATTTTCTCAAGTACCTTTTAATTGATGCAATTAAAAGGTTCGTGAAATATTCAGCGCACTTGAATTATTCTCAAATGCCTTTCAGACATGAAATTCCATTTTGGAGGGAAAAATTTCCATTTTTCTAATCTTCTCTTACAGTCCCCAAAACTGACATATGAAAAATCATTTGATAAACTCAGAGAAAATATTGAAATGCAATTTGGCAATTTATTTACGAAATTGGATGAAAATTATATGAAACTCTTTTGCACAAATCTTAAAAATTCTTCTTTATCATACAATGGCGCATAAAAATGGTCATTGATTGGAAATTTTATTATTATGATAAACATAAAACAATTTCGTGATGAAGTCATCCTCGTTTTGTTTTGAAATTCCACTGTTTGATTGAATATTGGTCTTCTAGGTTTACATTGAAACTTTTCTGGTTAGAAATCCAACTGCATGGTTGAACTCTTCAATTAACAATTCATTTTTCCGCTGAAGATTTATAATTTTATTAGAAAATACATCATTGGTTGAAAATTGAACTTTTCTTCGAAATTTCGAATGCTTGGTTTCAGAAAATCGATCAATTTGACTGAAAATTGGAACATTTCGTTTTCAGTTTTAAATTGATCTATTTAAGTCACCTACTGAAAATGCGATGGATCACCGTTACGAATATTTGAATAGTAATAATTCAGAAGGCGATACGGCATTTTTACAAGGATAAAAAAATTGATTATTTATCGTTTCATTTTTGTAATTACAACCAGTTTGTTATTTTTAACTACAGATTTCTATATATTTTGAAATTTTGAGATACATTGTGGCATCGTATAAAATTGGACTGTTCAGCCAAGAATCGAACTAGTCATCTAAAGATTCGATTATTTGATGAAAAATTCGTTTTTTGCTAAGAAATTCCATATGTTTGGTTCGAAATTGGAATCTCTCTAAACTAGTTCGTCTTTTTGGCGACGGAATCATCTTCTTCGTTGAAAATTAATATTTTCGGGTAGAAAATTCAAATGTTCATTTGTTTCCAAAAATGAACTTTTTTGTTGAAAATTCGTTGTTCTTGGTGGAGTTTTGATTCTTTAAATGTGAAATTTATTCCTCGGTTTATGATTTAACTATTTGGTTAAAGTTAGCAATGTTTCTTTGAGACTACTTTGTTTCAAGTTGCGGAAAATGGATTAATATTTTTTGTAAAATATTTGCTTATCCTGCTTTATAGTTTAACTAGTTGACTGAGAATAGTAGTATTCGTCTGAAAATTTACCTATTTGCTGGGAAATTATGTTTTCTGATGAAAAATAATAACTATAAATTTAAAAATTCATCTTTATTTGTTAGAAATTCGTTCTAAACAAGATATACCTGTTCCGTTGGAAATTCATTTTTTTTTTTGAATTTGTTGCTTATTAGAAGGAAATTTTCTTTTCTGAGAAATCAACTTTCGCATTCTTGTTCGCACATTCATACATTCTTAGTTCAGAGTTCGAGTGTTTGTTATAAAATTGAACTTTTCGGTGGAAAGTTCATGCGTTTTCTTGAGAATCTTCCTCTTAAATTAAAAAAATGAATCCTTTTTCGTTGAATATTCGCGTTTTCAGCTCAAGGATTCAACTATTCAGATGAAAATAAAACTGTTTGTTTAAAGATTAAACTTCTTTCCATGTATTATGCATTAATTTGACTGTTTTGTTGAAAATTGATGTTTCATTTTTTCAAATCCAAAAATTTGTTCCATATAACTGTATTTTGCTGAAAAATCGTTAAAAATGTCACGATGCATTTGAAGTTTTATCTTTCATGGTTTTAATTCAATTTTAATGAAGATTTACCTCTTCAGTTAAAAATTCTACTATCTTTTCAAAGATTAATTGTTTACTTGTTTGAAAGTAAGCCTTTTAATCTGAAAAATCAACCATTCCATTTTCTTTGAATATATAATAATGTTTATTTGCAAGTTTAACTGTTCGTTAAAAATTTTAATTTTTTGGTCAAAAGTTAGTGCCTTTTTTAAAATTGGGTTTTGAGGTAGAAATTTATCCCTTTTGAAAAAAAAAACTTATCTCTTCAGTTCAGGATTCGACTATTTTGTCGGAATTTTTTTTCTGGTCGAATGAACCTATTGATCATCTTTTTGAGAGTTAATTTCTTTCCTGCAGTATTTGACTTCTTCACTTCAAAGTATAACTTTTTCTTTGAAAATTCGTCTTCTTTGAGTAGGAACTTGATGATTTCCATCCAAAATCTGTCTATTGAGTGTTTGTATGAACTATTTTGTTAGAAATTAGATGTTTCAAAATTAAGTAGTAATTTTCAAATTAGATATTCTACTTTTCCTCTTTCGGTTATGAGTTTACGACGCTTCTTATTTCAAAATCCATAGATTTCATAAAAATTCGTTCTTCAATAAGATGAATGAGCTCTCCATTTAAAGATTCATCTTCGTGGGTTCAAAATTCAGATGTTTGGTTCAAAAATGAATTTATTTTCCTAAAATTTAAATATTTTTTTGTAGATTCAATTTCATTGTTGAAAACTCATCTTTCTAGGTTGAAAACTTGACTACTTTGTTGAATTTGTTCAGAAGTAAGGTTTACCTACTCACAAAATAATTCGATGTGGATGGAATGTGCAATTGAAATTTCCATCATACAATCCAAAACTGGTTTGCGATACCACTTCAATCTCAAAATCGTTCTATCACGATTTGGATATGATTAAGGAATGTTGGGAAATTTCATTCCCAGAAGTATAGATCATATGAGTTCGCAACATGTGATTGCTGCTTCAATGAACATTGAGCATTGGAGTTGAATAATTCTGCTGCTCAATTTATTTATCATATGTAACAGGAATATTCCATACTCGGAAACTAGAAACATGGGAAAAGAGAAAATATCCGAGAATAATTTTTATATAGAATTATAAGATACTCTTAAATTTTTGGAATAAGATTGATTGAAAATAATTCAAGAATAAAACGAAAGAGAATAAATGGGTGAAGATTGCATGTATCATGATTTGCTTTGCGAAGGACTCAAGAAAAAATATCACATTACATATTGCGTTACTTGTGGTTGACTTCATCACCGATCGAGATTTATAAAATGGGAAAGAAAAAAATGGATATTGCAACACTCAGAGTAAAACATGAAAAAAAGCATTTAAAAAATCAATTTACGATAATAAAAAAAAAAATTAATTTCCTACAAAATAGTTCATTTTCCAACCAATGTAATGAAATTTTAAATAACTGGAACAGTTAAATTTTAAACCAAGAAGATGATTTTCCAACTAGAAAAATAAATATTTAACTGGAGCACTTCAATTTCCAACCATGAAGGTGAATATTCAAACAAAAAGATTAATTTCCAAATAGAATAAATCATTTTAAGAAAAAATCTGCCCGCTTCGCGGGCACATTCTCATCGCGCGCAGCTCGCTTCGCTCGCAAGTATCAGCGCGCCTAGGG
>WSXT02044509.1:0-13201 GCA_011762715.2 Neuroterus valhalla | reverse complement strand
TCTATTACCCCCTTCATTCTTTCTATCATCTCGTCTACCCCTTCCTCTTCTCTACCTTCTAGCTTCTCCTCCTTCACCTTTGCTCCGAATTCCATCAGCTTTTCTTTTCCCTAGCGCCCCATGTTTACCTTTCTCACCTTTCCTCCCCCTTTCCTACCTCTAAAATGTTTCTGCTCTCCTTTTAGTTTCGCTATTACTGGGAAGTGTTCTGAGCCTATCTCATTACCCACTCATCTTTAGACCCAAATGAAGCATCGTACACTCTTCTTTCTTTCGAATATAGTGTTCTTGTTTGTTTTTGTTTGAATTGAAAGTCAAGTACCTCTTGCGCCTGAAAATCGGCCCCGCCGTATACTCTGCACAGCGGTCATTGGCGTGCGCTGTCTTGTCGGTCTCGAAACGCGACGGGTAACGGCTATGTCGACTGAACTGGTCACTACAGTTGGTAATGATAATTTCGTAACTTGACGTGTTACCATGATGATGATGTGCTAGTACTGCGAAGGGTAAAATGAATGCCCGCCAGCCTCTCAGTTCTGGGGATTTTTCTGTGGTCTAGGAGAGAATAGGAGAATCTCATTTCCCTCTTTCACGATGTAAGAGGGTGCATAGAGCTGGTCAGTATCCTCTCTACTCATAGTGCGAGGGGAGCGAGTATATTTAGTGCAATAAATCTACAGTAGAGATGGTTATAAAATTTTGAAGGCTGAACTTTCAGCAGTAGCTGAGTGCAATGAAAATTTAACGCTGAGTCTCATTGTCGCAGGTGTAGGGGAAGAAAAACCAGATATGAGTCCCTCAAGTTGAGGAGCAATACAATTTTCAGGTTTAAAATATTCAGCTCATATTCCAGGACTCTTTCTCTCGTTTCAGGTATACTCCTTCCAAAAACGAGGCTCATAGGGAAAATGAGTTTTTACTCTTTGAGGGAGTGGAGTTTTGTCGGGTGCCCTGAAGAGCCTCTTTTTCAAATCGAGAGCAATACTTTCTTCGAGGCTCTGAGAGACTCTTGATGGAAAAAATTTCAGTTACACATAGCTTAGCTCTCAGTCTCTTACCGTCATTTATCTGAAATCAATAAATATGGAAGAACTATGTAATTGTTTTCAATGATTTTGTATGATTATTATTCATTTCTCAACAAAAATCTAAATCACATACCATCGTAAAAATTATTTGGATTATTAGAAAACTTGACTTTTTTGTTAAAATTTCTGTATTTCGTTAAAAAACCGTATTTTGTAGTGGAAAACTATTCGTTAAAAGTTAAAATGCATTCCTCTAGATTAAAAATGTAACTATCCAGTCGCAAATTAATGTATTTTGTTTCTGAGAATCACACTAATTTGTTTGAAAATCCGTATCTGACCTAAAATTTTGACTCTTTGGTAGGAAGTATTCTTGGATTGGATATTTAACTTTTTCATAGGTAATTAGTTCTTCTCGTTTGAAAATTCAACGATTATTTTTGAAATGATGTTTTTAGTTCAAAATTCGTCTTCTTGGCGATACATCAATCTTTTTGGTAAAGGAGTAATTTATTTCTGCTTTAATATTTCACCATTTGGTTAAGAGTTTCGACTTTCGAGTTGAATTTCTCTGTTAAAATGGAAATTGATGATCTCTGCTAAAAACTTATTGAGGTATTTGAGGAAAGAGCTATTTTGATAAAAATTTGATTTTTTCCTAATTTAACAGGTTGAAAATTATTTCGTTTTTTCTTCATCAGTTTGGTTAAAAATCAATTTCTTCAACTGAAAATTTAACTTCTCCATTTTTAGTGGAAAATTGATCTCTTCTAGTTCAAAATTCGACAATTTGGTGAAAATTTGTCTTTTTCAATTGTAGATTCCAATTATTCCGTTGAAACTCTACATGTTTTGTTGAAAAGTCGATTTTTCAGTAGAAAATTGTCTGTCACTTTGTAAGTTAATATTCTTCCTCAGAAATCCTTCTTCACGGTTAAGTGTTCAAGTTATCCAGTTAAACATCTTCCATTTTAGTCGAACATTATTCCAGTTAAAAAATCTTATATATGGTTTATAATTGATTTTTTTATCCAAAAATGGCAATATTCCATTTTTGCTTAAAAATTTTTATTTTTATATTTCGAAAATTTTTAGTGAAAAATTGAACTATTATTATTATTATTATTATTATTATTATTATTATTATTATTATTATTATTATTATTATTACTCATCATTTCATTTATAAATTAGTGTTCCTGGTTTAAAATCCAACTAATTCAGTTAAATATTAACGATTTCATTTAATTCTTCATCATTTTGTGTAAAAATGTAATAATTTGTTTGAAATTTTTTGTTTGTTTGTTAAAGATCAATTTTTTAAAACTCAAATCTTTTAGTTGTTCATTTTTTTGGTTAAACATTCATTTTTTCTTTTTAAACTTTGAGTACTCGAATCTTCGTTGACGATTTATCTCTTTTAGTAAATGTTAATTTGTCTGTTTAAAACTCAACTCTTTCAGACGAGGATTCTTCTTTTTAGTATTTAACTCTTTTGCTTGGTTTGAAATTGTTTCTTTTTACCCAAAAATATAACTGTTCCATTTTGCGTTGCAAAGAATTATTTTTTGAGCTAAAAATTCGAATAATTCGTTGAAACATTATATTTTTTCTCAGAAAATGATTCATTCTGCTTGGAAGGTAATCTTCTTGTTTGAAAATTCACCTTCATGGTTGAATATTAAAGTGCTAAAGTTATATATAATAATTTTTTAATTTGAATATTCATCTTTTTGATTAAAAAAGAACTAATAGTTGTAAATCCGTTTTTTTTTGTTTTCGAGAATGGATTTTTCTTAACTGTGGGTTCGACTGTTCCAATTATTGTAAAAAAATGATAATTTTGTCGTTGAAAACTTCAGGATTTTTTCTTTTTAGTCGATTCATTTTTCAATGCTTGATCTGTTGTGTTAAAGGATGTTTAGAATGAACGTCATGAAAAAAATACATGTTTGGGTTTTGCGTCGAATATAAATATGATTTCTAGGTAACCGGAAAGAATCAAAAACTTGACCATGAAGAACCGAAAAATGACCAGAAATTTGAAATCGTCAGCCGAATCGCCACCCTGATAAAATATGTTCTTAACGAGCCCAAATTGTCATAAAATAACAATAGATTTTACTAAACTTTACACGTTTTACATGCGTTGTGCTTAATAAGTATATATTGTTTTTTTTTATTGAAAATGCTCAATTTAAATAAAACGAGATCGAAAAAGAAGAATTTTAATACTATCTGATGGAAACTTCGAGAGTCGCAAAAGTTTCAAATTCAATGAAAATAATTTTTTTAATAATACTTCAATAATTAATAAAGAAGGCATGTATTTATATTCAACCGCATTGAGCGTTACGTGTGACGCCGCACCAGTTGCCACCTAGTGGGATATGCATTTTTCATAACGCCTCTATTGAAAACTCGATTTTCAGTGCTCGTAGAGCGTGTTGAAACGCAAAGCTCCAACCCTAGGGTTGAAACTTCCGAAGTTTCAACCCTAGAGCTGAAACTAGTCGGCTCTCTGTCTCAGATCGTCGTTCTGGGAGAGATAGAGCTACTGCGATAAGTAGACTCGCTCCCGAGCTCGCTTCAACGATTGTCGCCAACTTCAAGTGATACTTCCATATACATAACCATGAAAATCGAAGAACGACATAAAGTGAACCAATTTTACATCGCTAGTTGTGTGATTTTCTACAGTTTCAACACGCTCCACGAGCACTGAAAATCTCGTTTTTAATAGAGTTGTTATGCTGAATTTCCCACCAAAAAGAAAATTATTTATTACATAAACGGAACCAAGTTAAGAGAATTTAAACCAAGAGTTCAACAAACCAAGTTGGAAGTGGCTTGTAGAGGAAGAGAGTCGCTTTTCTTCCCTTATAATAAAAATCAATATTTAAATATGTCATTAGTCATTAAAATATCGATGAGAACAGTAGACAATGAAACCCCAACCTCAAAATATTACTCATTGTCATTTTTTATTCAAAAGTTTGGTTGAATATACTTGTATTTTGTTAAAAATTCTTCTCTTCTTCTGCACAATAGTAATCCTCTTAATCAAAAATGTAAATACCTGGACGCAAGGTGAATTACTTAGTTGCAAACGTCTTGAATTAGTGTAGAATCCACCATTTATTCAGGAGTTTCATTTTTGGTTGTTGACAATTCTGTTTTATTTTCTTTAGAATTATTTTCACTTGTTGCAAATTCAACTATTCCATATTATGTTGAAAATTGATAGAATAAACTATTTTTGTGAAAAGTTATCCTGTTTATTCGAAAATTCTCTAATTTTGGTAGAAAATAGAAACTATATTTTCGATAAGGCTTGCCTTTCTGGCTTGGAAATTTATAAGAATGTAGTTGCGATTTGTTTTATTGTTTAGTTGGATATCTTATCTGGTTGGGAATGCGACTCTTTAGCTAAAAAATCTGCCACCTTGGTTTAAAAAATATTTGTTTCCAAATTCCAAAGTCTGGTTAGAAATTAATCTTTTAGGTTAAGGGCTCAATTCATCTCGTTAACAATCAACCTTTTTCGTGTTAAAATTTAACTGTGTTGTTTCAAATTCGATGATTTTGTGAAAATGGTAACTATTCAATACAAAATAGACTATCAATTCGAAGGAATCCTAGAAAATTATCTTCTTTGATTCCAAAATTCAAGAATTCGGTTGAAAATGCGACTTTTTTCATATTTGCCAATTCAGTTGGAATAATAAGGAAAAACTCATGTTTTTCGTTTCAAATGTCGTCTTTGTTCTGATATATTTGTCGTTTCAGCCTGAAAACTCAACTCTTCTGCTGAATATTATCTCTTTCAGTAATGGGTAATTTTTTTTTTGGCTGAAAATTCAACTGTTTCATTGGAAATGTAATATATTTTGACTTCGTATATAAAGGGGTTCATACTGATTCCAATAGTGGTTCATCAATGTTATCCAGAAAAATCTGCAACTTTCGTGAGAATCACTCCATTCTTATGTTTCATTTCGGTCGTTTATTTTTTAAGTTTCTACTTTTCAAGAAAAAAATCTTATGATATTGAGAAAGAATATCTTCAAGATTTTCAGAAATCGATAATTCGCAGATTCTACAGCCTATTAAGATCTGAAGGAAAATTCCCAGATCTTTTAGCGCGGGCGAACATTCATTTTACCCCTCGCAGTACTAGCACGTCATTATAATGATACCACGTCAAGTTACGAAATTATCATTACCAAACTGAAGTGACCAGTTGAGTGGACGTAGCCGTTCCCCGGCGCGTTTCGAGGCCGGCATGGCAGTGCACGCCAATGACCGCTATTCAGAGTGTACGGCGGGGCCGATTTTCAGGCGCAAGAGGTACTTGACTTTCAATTCAAACAAAAACACAATATTCGAAAAAAGAAGGGTGTACGACGCTTCATTAGGGTCTGAAGATGAGTTGGGACAAATATTACAACTAACAACTCTTTCTATTTTTGGAAATGACTTTCCTTTCAGAAATCCAAAATAGTAAAAATAGTAAAGTCCGACATGTGCACTTGGTACATGTGATTCCCCCCCCCCCCCCTCATATACTAATCTGTTAAAAACCGCCGATAATAAACTTCCGAACGAGAAATGATCCATTATGTTTCATGAAGTTGAAATTATTTCCTACATAAAAAAGTTAGTTGGATTTTATTTTCTAACAATACTTTTTGAAATCATAAAAAAAATTTAGACTGTGCAAATTTTCGTACAGAAAGTATACAAATTTTATCATGATGAAGTTGAAGGGAAGTAATAATTTTTCATAAAAAAATTTACTCTCTGAATAATAAAATGGCAATAGTGACTTCCGGGATTTTCTCAAAATCTTTTTTCTTATAACCTGCAAAAATGAAATCGAAAACTTTTTAGTTTATTTTTCTATTGTTTATATTATGTTTTATGTTGCAAGAGGTTAGAAATCGGTCGATTTGTAATACAACACGTTAACATTTTTATCAGCATTGACTTACGACCGCTTTTTTATCAAATTGATACGCTTTTGAATCTATCATCACTTTTATTGAAAGGATTATTAAAATTTCAGTAAGTTCTTTAAGTTTGTTGATGTAATTTACCTGATTGGAAAATAATTTCATTTTGTATGGTCAAAAATTAAGTGTTTTATGGAATGAATAAAGGAAAAGAGTCCGAAGTGGTTCGTTTTAACATTAACATACATTCATTTATTTGAATTTGTGAAAATTTCGTATCTAAAAAAATGAAATCATCTTACAAGGGGAACTCGTGTAATGTCATTTGAGTTGGCTTTCGAAAGCGGGATGATTTAATAGTTCACATACACATATAAAAACCCTGCAGCCTTTTTTTCCAGTGGGTCTTCGTTGAGGTGCAAAATGATTATAAAAATCTTACTGCTTAGGGATTCCACTAGTCATCGATCTAAGAGCGACTAAAAAACTAGACCCGAGTGGCCTGGCGGTAACGTACTGGCTTTGCGATCCGGCAGTCGCGGTTTCGATTCCTCGCGGGAGAAATTTTTTTTTCTCCCATTTGCTTCGTATTAATTTATTTATTGAATTTTCTTATATAATAAATCATAAACAAAAAAATTAGTAAAATTGAAAAATGGTTCCTAGCGGAAAAAATAAAATTTATCCAGGTACAGTAGCAAAGAAATAAAAGAAAATAACATAAGCACTAATATAAAACTGAACAATATTTTTGAAGACGTATCCAAAAAGCCTTATCCTGCTCATTAACAGTACATTCAGAAGGGTGGTACTTATCGTAAAAACAGTAAAAGCACAAATTTTTCGAGCACCAAGAACAAATGATGGATGGTGATTGACCAAAATCGTATTTGTTTTTCAAGATTGTCGGGGGGATTCACACTTGATTCACATTGCGAAAAATGTTAATGAGTTACTTTTAATGATTAGGATAAGACTTTTTGAATAGATGTTCAAAAATATTGTTCAATTTTATATCAGTGATTATGTTAATTTTTTTTGTTTCTTTGCTACTGTACCTAAATAAATTTTAATTTTCTCCGCCGGAAACCATTTTTTAATTTCATTTATTTGTTTGTTTATGATTTATTATATAAAAAAATTCAATAAATAGATAAATACGAAGCAAACGGGAGAAAAAAAATTGCTCTCGCGAGGAATCGAAACCGCGACTGCCGGATCGCAAAACCAGTACGTTACCGCCAGGCCACTCAGGTCTGGAATTCTTGTCGCTCTTAGATGGATGACTAGTGGAATCCCTAAGTAGTAAGATTTTTTTTATCATTTTGCACCTTAACGGAGGCTCACTGGTAAAAACGGCTGCAGGGTTTTTTATATGTGTATGTGAACTATTAAATTAGCCCGTTTTCGAAAGTCAACTCAAATGACATTACACGAGTTCCCCTTGTTAACGCAATCCATTTACATCAAGCAGAATTACATCATTATCGGATATAAATACAATGTATCACAGTTACCATTGTTAACAGATTTGCATCTGGTTCATCAAAGATGAAAAATGTACCTCTAGCAGGAAACGAACTTGGGTCCGTTGAGTGTCAAGACCACTTGAATTAATGATTATTTGTTATGAAGAATTGAATTCTGGCCAGTGGTAGTTGGCCGAAGGTGAGGGAAACGAGCGCCAACGAACACGCTAAGATTAACACAAAAATGTTCAAAATTACCGAAACGCGTTTTTCATTTGCTTATATAAATAAAACGCAGCCTTTGCCACGATCAAAAATTTAACGAGCTTATTGCAAGGGTTCAAATTATATATCTGTGCATTCATACCTCGTCTTAATCATTCCAATGATGCTTAATTGTATATATCGGACTGAAATTGATAGTTTTCAGAATGTTCCCGTAAAGAATACAATTTTTTCTCTTTCTTCTCTAGTTACAATTGATACAGGCATATCAAGTCTCCCATCAGCCTGGTTTTCATATAAGTTACCAATTTACCGATAAATTAATAATAAAAATAGAATACACAAAAATAAAATGATAGCAGAAAGGTGGAGCTTCCAAAATCAAAAAAATTTGTTTTGATCGTAAGATTGTAAGAGATTTTAAAAAATTGTACAAAGTTATAAAACCGAGCACAGAACTGGGCTCATTTCGCTCGAAGATTGTAGCTGTCAAAATATTCGAATTGAATGCATTCGATCGCGGGATCGACGCATCGTGTGTAACTTTTCTCGCGGCTATTGTCGGCGCTGGGACAAGTCAGATTGCGTGCGTGCAGTGTACCTCCTTACGTCCACGTGCCGCACACTTCTACACTCTTAAAAGTCCACAATAATTTACCAGCGTTATAAATTGTCCTGCAGCTCAATATTAATAGAAAATGAAGAAGATGACAAAAGAATTAAGAGCCAGTAGTGCTGTCGGTATTGATTACTCCTAATTCAATTTAATCATGATTTGACGTAAAGATGAATTTCCATGCTACTTCTTTGTGCATACACTGTCTAAAATCTTTTATTTCCCTTGAAAAAATATTTTCGTACGAGGAGCAACTATTTTCTTTGAAGAGCATATCGGTATGAACAGTATAACTTGTCTCGCAATTTATTATCTATAAAATTCTAAGGTGGATGTTTAATTATTTGTACAATATCTATTAGGATAATACCCTACGCTTGCGTACCTCAGAGCCTCGATATGTATTATGCATCGTATACCTATAGTGCAGAGCTACGGGTAATAACGCGCAAATGGGAGGTTATGTGATCATAGTTGTTGGTATTTTTCAGACAAAATAAATAATTTTTGTGAAATATGACCCAGGAAGCATTTTTGGTCATCGGCTCACAAACCAAATGAGCCCGCCCAATCAATAAAATAATGCATAGACGCGATGAAAATTGACAACAAAAGTTTAATTGTTTATAACTGAGAAATCCGGCTCGTCATTATTAACTACAAGAAATCAACATGTTCTTGAAATTATTAAGGATGTATATACTTACATCGTTAAGATTCCGAATAAATTACAAACCAAGTTTGGAAATAAAATTCCTGTTTCATCAAATCTCTTTATAACGGGTACTGAAGGAGTCAATTTTACATTTTCATTGAAAGAGGACTTTATAACTGTATCAACAAAAACACCGAACTTGAACACCTCAATGTATCCTACATTTCTATCTTTGAATCGTTTCGACAGCCTACTTCAACCGAATTTCAATTTCCGACAACCTGAACATCTAAACAATGATAATGAAAATAGTTTCCGTGAATTCCGTCGATTTTAGTTTCTACATTCACTTACAAAATATATCTTTGTCACATTGTCTACCTTATCAGCCTCTGAAATTGGCGCCTTTGTTGTTCCGTGAACCACGTCACACCAAGCAATTCTCGATGTCCTCACTTTTGGAGTTAATTATGGTAGCGGGACGCGGTTCTGCTCGTGCTCTCATAAAATGTGACTTCTCTATGGTTATATAATGAACCTTCCACTTTTACATCAGTTTTGGAGCTTCATGGGGAAAAAACGGACAGACTCTTCTAAATATTGATTTCTTAAATTTTGAAACAATGAATGAATATAATAATTATATTCTAATAATATAATTTGTATTTTGATAACCAATCAATGTCTCACTTTTATTACAGACCATTCTTAATTTTTTCAGATCAGACGGATCTTTTATGATAACACCTTTTTATACAACTATGACACCCCTTGAATTTTACAAAGTATGAAGAAGAAAAACCCAAGACGTGCTCTAAAAGTGATGAATAATAGGATTCAATTCATTATATTTTTGTTCACTCATGACAAGGACGCCAAGTTTCTGAACAAACTGAGTTTTTGTGAATAATCTTATCGCGAATGATTATTCTATTTGCCATATTATATTAATATTCTTCCAATTTTCAAGATTATTCGATAATAGATACTCCTGAAGAGGAGAGCAGTGTGCTCTCAAAACGTTGTGATTTTTAATTCTGATAAAGTTGTCTTACAGAGTTGAAGGTTTTTAAGCAACACTTTTTGCTGTTCTTTCAATCTCCTTTATATCAATTTAATTTGATGAAAGAAGGTGTTTTGGGTTCCGATCGTGTACAAAGCTACATATTTTGCCAACGTTTCGTGAACGTTCCAGTTCGCATCTTTGGGGGTGACTTTTTTCGAAGGGACCGAGAGGAAAGATCTCCAAAAGACACCTGGGGGAAAATGGATAGTGTCGGATTCGCTTTGCGATTAAAGCAAAACACGGAAGAATGGAAGATGAATGGCTTGGAAATTTACCTAGCGAAATTTGCGAGTAAGTTAATGCAGGGATTTGGAAGATTAGCCACTGAGGACCAAATTTCTGAAGTGTAAGTGTGAGTCAGTTCTTGTCGCTTAGGAGCGTCTAGGTGTTGGATGCTTGCAGGCAGCAGCGAAGGCCGAGAGGAAGTCACAAAAAAGCTGCTGTAGAACGAATTCTGTTGTGGATCGGTATTGGAAGAGGATTGAGACTGGTTTCGTACTTGTGATAGAGGATGAGCAGAGACTGCGCCAGCGAAGGATAGTTGGGGAGAAGCGGGTTCAAAGGTGCTACGAGGTTTGGGAAGGGGAGGAAGGCTTTCAGTGGGTTTGGGTTTATAAAGCTGACAAGTTGGGTTGCACCTAAAGCAAGGTTTTTGAGGAACTATGGGACATCTGCAGTAGGTGGCTCAGTAAGTACCATCACGATTGAGACAAGATGGAGTGGCATCTTTATGGTTTCAGGTGGGACAGGAGACGGCGGCATGGCTATAGGCGCAGAAGGTACATGCCCAAGAAGCAGGGCAGTAATTTGCAGTGTGGAAGCATTTGAAGCAACGGAGGCACCGAATATTGATGTTTGATTTTCTTTTGCTTTCAGCTTGAACGCTGATGACAGCTACACGGAAAAAAGTAAACACTCAACAGCAGTGTGCGTGAGTGTGCAACGTATAGTACTATGCTGATGTTTTCAGTTTCAGACTGATAGGTCAGTGACGATGTCAGTGCGAGTTTTTTTTGAATCGCGATGCTCACTAGAGAACACTGGAGCAGAGTGTACGTGCACGCCGTTCCATCGTTTTGTCGCACTCGTCACCGCGATGCGCTACACTCAAGTCTGGGCATCAAAGCATCAATACTGACGATGCGCCCGATGCTGTCGTATTTATGATGCTTAGCACTCAAAATTGCTGTCCCTTTTTTTTCGCACGCCGAGTCAGAGAGCTTACTTCTTTCCGTGTAGAAGTTTGATGTCACATAAGGACTTGGCAGTAGTGGCGGTTGGCTCCAGATGGACAACAACTAGGGCACAAATTTGTTCCTGTATCTTCATGCGATGAAGTTGCTTGACTGTGGGAATTTTGGTTCCAAGTTCTTTAAATATTGATTCTTCAGGAAGAAATCCTTTGACTCCTCTGATGACACCGATAAGGTATTTGTCTTGTTAGAGGTGGTTGGTGGTATAACCGATTCTGTGCTTCTCAAGTTTGAGAGTGATAGCGCGAGAACTAGCGACGGTTTGAGGATAGACGATTATTGGGTCAGCAGCGTTTTTTGCAGAACGGATTGTAATGTCCGCTTCAAGAAGGGTTGAATTGATTTTAGGCCAGAGTTCTTTGCGGATGATATGGATTGGAGGAGGACTCTGCTCCTCGAATACTGCCTCACCTTCTTCGGATTAGCCTGAGGAGACAGACTCATCGTGGGAAGTGAAGGGGAAGCTGATTTCGCGGGATCAGCAATGAGCTTGCGTTTGGCATGTTTAGATTTTACCATTTGGAGTTTGTAAATTCTTCAGGCGAAAAGACAAGATCGTTTTGGGACTAGAGAGTGTCCATGGATTCCAAGCCATTGGTTTCATTTGGTGTTCATGAGACCGGAGGTACGCGGGACAGGAGTGCTAGAGACAAGTAGGGTTAGGAAACCGGAAAGAATTGGTAGAAGACGGTGGTAGAGAAGAGTTTGGTTTGACGAGGAGGAAGAAGCACCTTCATCCGAATGGAGGTTGGACACGGCAGCGTGTTTAAGTGTTGTACTGAGAAAGGCAGGTTTAAGAGGAGTCGAGTTTCGAACGGTTCACGTCGATGCGTCTGATGGACCAGAATCTATCAATCTGTCATGTGCATCTCTGTCTATTGTCAGTTAACGAAATCTGGGAGGTTCAGGTCTGACCTTACCTGTTGTTCTTATATATGCTCTGTGCGATGCCTGTGATTAGTTGAACGAGCCACTGTGGGGACTAATGGAACCTAATTGTCCAACAAAGTCTTCTTCTCACAGGTATAGTAGAGAGCATATAAAAGAACAACATAATCTGAAACCTCAATTTCAGGTCAGCCCTGCAGATGCGCAATGAAACCTCTGCAAAACGTCGGCAATATTTTTAGTTTTGTACACGAACGAAACCCGCAACACCTTCTTCCATCATCACTTCCAATATAAAATGATAATTTTTGAACATAATGTTAAATTTTTTAATAAACAAGATACAATTTTCATCATAGACTAAGAATTTAAACCCCAAAGAACGAATCTTCAGCCAAAAATAGTTTTCCAGAAAAAACAATAATGACCACATTAGAGGATTTTAATGGAATAATATACAAAAAAATTGAATTTGTAACAAAAAAGCCAATTTTCATTGAATTTTATCAATTTTCTCAATTTTCCATAAGGAAGTTGAAGTTGGAAATCAAAGAGGGCTTCACAAGAAACTGATTCAATTTTCAGTTTAATACATAATCAAATTTTCAACCAAACCGACTAAGGCCCAAATAGTTCCTGACTAGAATTTTCCGGTTCTGTTATTCCAATTAGGGCTCAACTAAAATCGGCCCAAAATAAAAAATTTGGACCCATATAGACTTTTCCTGTTCATAAAAAGGTAGCAAATCCTGGCAGTGTCTTGAAGGGTGTTGGCTAAAACCTACTAGTTTCGGTTTTCTGATCAGAAACCGACCACTGCTATAATTGAAATAGGGACAAATAGGGCGATTTATATTTTGATTCCTACAAAGGTGTTAGCCCATGATACACACGAGATTCTTTTGTCCATTAAATGCATCTAGAGTTTGCCTTCGGGGGCATCTAGCAGGTACAAAGTAGGATTCCCCGCATTACATTCTCATCAATTATGATTTAGAAGGTATTAGCATCACCCGAAATTCCACATCTTTAATTTTCAACGGATC
>WSXT02044497.1:16430-27806 GCA_011762715.2 Neuroterus valhalla | reverse complement strand
AAAGTGCTGTCAGAACAGAGAAATGTACTGTTTAAACAGCAAACGATTGTGGCACTGGCACAAACAGCACAAATTTACCTGTTTAAGATTTAGAGAGTGGTTCAGGATTCTCACTTAGTATTTTTGATACGTTTAACTACTGTCAAGCGGGAAATTTGACATTGAGGACGAATGTAGGCACTCGATGCTATCGAGTTTCTGCGTCCAAACTCGTCGGTCGGTAATCAGCCGCGCTCGGAAGTTCTTGTTTTCTGCAATTTCCCACTCCCCTGACCAAATATTGAGTACGTCAGGCATTGATTGGAAGCTTATTGTGAGAGTTGGGGTAGTTGAAGATTATGGAAAGGGATTCGAGTTTGAGGGGTTTGATGTCTGACGATCTCCTGTGGGAGAGGGAGAAACACACATGTGAAACTCCCAGAAAAGGTATACATGAAGTAAAAATTTGATTGAATTCAATGAAAAAACTAACAAATTACTACTGGATTACTTGGCATTTTCCTTAGAATGTTACCATTTTTTTGTACTTATTCCTACTTTTTTTGTATTACACACGTCAGGGCCGCTTTCAGTAGAATGGCGCCCCTAGGTAATCAAACTTTCCATTCTGCCTTTCTGATTGAAGGAGAAAACTAAATTGTATTTTTAATTCAAAGAAAACGACCACAGAAATTATCAGATTCATTGAATTCAATTACACTAGTTCTTCTCAATTTTTCATGATTTGCATTGCACTTAGTTAACCAAATTAAAATTTCCCGCGAATCATCCGCCTAGACTTCGTCCAATTTTTTTTTGGGAAATATCCTAGAGCCCAGAATCATAACTCATATACGATTTTTCCCAAATACTCTCGAATGAACTCCAAAGGCAATGATAACAGACAATTCTTTAATTTCTTATTTATTGCACTTTTGTGCTAGCAAATCAAGTGAAAGAATTGTCATTTTTCCAACTCCTCTTGTTATCTCTCCGCAAACATTCTGAATAAACTCGGAATCAATCAAGCTCAATACAGTGGCATCCAAGATGGACAATTCCGTTCCGGTATATTCTTATTAATTTTTTTCAACAAATTATATTATATTTGAACTATTTATTATAATTATTTGAATCATAAGCAAATCTACTCCGTATTTACTCCCTTGGTGGTGCACGACAAAAATGCTAAACAATCATCATTTGATAACTTCATAAACGATTCATGATAGCAAAAAAAAACATTTTTAACAAAGTAACTCTAATTTTAAACAAAGAAAGTCAACTTTCAATCAAACAGTTGCATTTGCAAAAGAAAAAAAAAACGAATTTTATACAAAAAAGTTAATGATCAAACAGCTGAATTCTCCACTGGAACCAAATACTGATAAAAATAATACATTTTCACCTCAAATTATAAAGATTAAACAAGAAAATTAATTCGTGCAAAATAGTTTCACTTTCAACCAAGTACAAAATACTTGAATTGGCATTGAGAAAAAAACGGAAAATCCGTTTTTTAGTAGATGTTTAATCTTTTTGTTCCCAAATTTAACCACTTCTTTGAAAATTTGTAATTTTCTTTTTCTTAATAGTTTTTTTTAACCAAAAATTTCCCTCCGAGTTGAACATTTATAACTCACTTAAAAATTCCTCTTTTTTGTTCAAAATTGAACTCTTTTTGAACTTTAGTTCAATTATTTTGTTGAAAAATATACATTTCCGTTCGACGATTCATCTTTCTGGATTTTGAGTGAACTGATGTGGTAACAAATTCTACGTTTTGACTAAAAGTTCAAACATTTTGGCAGAAAATTGGTCATCATCGAAAGTTCTACGATTTCCAGCAATTCCATCTATATTAGTAAAAATGCAACTGTTTGGTTGAAAATTGACCTATTTAGTTGGAAATTCGTCTTATTAGTTAAAAATAAGTCTCCTTAGTAAGAAATTGAATTTTTTAAAATAAAAATTTACCGATTTTGTTGAGAATTCGCCTTTTCGGGTTTAAAACTCAAACTTTTTTCATAGGAAATTCAAATGACTATAGGTACAGAAAAAAAAATTCTTTTATATTGCACAAAATTATAAGTTTCATTATATAGGTGCAAGAAAGTAACCATCTCGAATCTTCAAGATAATATATCTATTGTAAATGAATAAAATTTATTGCATTTGAAATTAATTTTGAACAAAAAAGTTCATTTTCAACCAAGAAAGTTGATATTTCAAGATGAAAATACGAATTTGTTATTAAAAAGGTCCGGGTTTTTATCGAAAAAGACAGACGTTCAATAAAGAGATTACCTTTCTAGCAGAAAAAATGACTTTTCAAAAAACTAGTTGAAACATTAACGGAATAATCAATTCCCTTCCAAATAGTAGAGTTTTTACCCCCAAAAAAAGTTATTTTTGAACCCAAAATATAACAGTAGCCTTTTAAATTTAGAAAAATTAACTTTTATGCGAAAAGATTACTTTCTCTACCAAAAACGATTAACCTTACACCAAATGAATAATCAAATTTTTGGGAAAAATAGATTAAACTTCAATGAAATACAGTTGAAAGCAAGGAAACTGTATTTTTTAACCAACAAAAATTATTTTCAACCAACAACGATGAATCTTGAAGCTACTGATCAAATTTCGAAACAAAATAGATTAAACCTCAACGTACTTTTGCATTTTCAAACGAAAAAATTTAATTTTCAACAGAAAGAGATGACATTTTTAGCAAAAGGTAAATTTTATATTTTTTTATGCACGAATAGCTGGAATCTCAACAAAATAATGCCATTTTCCTCCAAATATAAGAAGAAGAAGTTATTACAAAAAAAGTTGAATTCAACAAAATAGTTTAACTCTCTACCAAAATAGTTGATATTTTAACCACAAACGAGTTTAATTTTAGATGAAAACTTGTTGGATTCATAAAACAAAAACAAATGATCAAATCCTCAACCAAAACAGATGAGTTTACAACAAAAAAGTCATGATTTTTAGACGATATATGGTTGGTTCTATATGCAAAAATAAATGAATTCCAAATAAAAATTGGAGTAGTTCAACAAACATTTGTTTCTTACAAACTAGTGCAACTTTTATCACTCTGGTTGAATTTGCTACTGAAAAAAAATGAATCTTCAATAAAAAAACGATCTTTTAACAAAATTGTTAGCTATTTTTTGTTGCAAATGCAACCAAATTGTTCGGAAGTTGAATCTTTGATTGAAAATTTTTGTTTTTTGGTAAAATTCGCCTTTTTTATTGATGATTCATTATTTTCAGTTAAAAATTTATCTCAATGGTGGAAAATTTAACTACTTTTTTTTTAATTTGTTTTTTTCTTGGTTGAAAATTTGACTGTTATAACTAAAAAATTTAGCTTTTACGTTTTTCTTCAAATGTTAATCTCTTTTCTCGTAAAATAAATAAATTTTGTATCTTATTACTGTGCTGATTTTCATTAATTCCGAGCTTATGTCGATTCATGATTCTCTTTAGGATTTAGTTGAGAGCATTTCAGAATGAAAGTTCGAAATCGATCAAAAATTCTGGGCTTTAGGATCTTTTGAAACAAATTCTGACGTTTTCCCCCACTATGCGTCTCTAGGCTCAAGCCTGCACTCCGTCTGAAATCAAAATATTCTTTACACCCATATTTGAATGACAGATGATTGACTCTCATTGTGCGCGCGACTTAGGTTGTAATAAGTTCTATTCGAGAATACTAGATAAAAAAAAAATTATGAATAAAAACTTACCCACCTCTTGGCTTGATGCTCTGACAACGAACGAGTCCCACATTCCCAGGAAGAGGCTTATTACCTGAATGTTCTATCCTTACAAATGTTTGCGAAGAAGATTTGTGACTAATTCCTACCAGTCCGGATGCCCGATGTATTATTATAATATATTAAAAGCACGTACAATTTTTCAAACAGATTTTCGCGGCCTAATTATATTAAAAAGAGGGATTTATCGAGTGGCTTTGGAAATGTAGGCATAGATACAAAAACACCGCTTCGTATGGAAGTCACCGTGGTACTGAGTGCAAGTGCACTCGGAACTCGGATGCGTTGGGCGCCATCTCTAATACTGACAATGAGATTTCCGTGTTTAAAAAGTGCCACGAAAAAGGTCAAGTACACAAATTTTCAAAAAAAAAAAAAAATTTTTCCATTGAAAAATCTGGATAAAAAACTGATAGGAATAACAATCTCCTGGAAGCGTTTGCGTCAATTCGCTTTTTCAATATGCACTTATTTACTTATTTTTGAATTTTTTAAACACTGGACGAATGTTTTAGAGTAATTTTCATTTTATTCCATTGCATCATTCCATGTCTTGAAATTCATTTTCAATTTTCTCCTGAAATTGTGAATCACACGTTTGATCGATATTCAAAATCTGCCATGGTGTGCGCGACCTACCTTGCCGACATTTGTTTTGTTTTCCAACACTCACGTTTACACGAATTAGGATATGAAGTCCAAAATCTGAGAAATAACATCTTTGATAAAAGGCACCCAAAGAACATTTGCGTAGCTCTGAATTTCTAGAAATTCGAACGAATTTTTCCGCAAATCTTCCAAAGTTTAATTTATCTTGTAGTTTCAGAAACTGAGAAACATGCTGCTACTGGGTTCCGGAAATTTTCAACTTGCTAGTTGTTGCTACTTCTCAATCCACATCATCCACATCCACGCACAATTCTTTGATAGACGTGAGTTGTTGCAAAAAAATGTCGGTAAGGTTGGAATCGGATAAGTATGGTCTAGAAAAACGTTTCTTGTCTCTTCTGTAAAGTACTCTATCCGATAGCAAAATCCAAAAAATTCATTCTCAGAAAAGGTGCAACACATATTACCATAAAGCATAATAAATTTATATTCATTTTAAGTTTCAAAACTCAAATTTAATACTTAATAATTATAAAGTTCTGTTGGGTCTTATCGTCTAATAATTATAATAATTTTTCTTTAATTCAAAATAAAACTTTATTATTATTTAAATTAATTAAGTTGAAATTTCATTCAATATTAGTGTGCTACTATCCAATATTATCTAGGTATTTGGTAAAAGTGCATAAATTCTAGCATCAAGTTTGGAATTGAAGTAATTGAACTGTTTAGTTTTACGTAATTTTTCGTAAGACCATAACCCAATTTTTATCTGGCAAAATTTGTGCAATTGAGCTCTCACAAATTTCCCAAAAAGTTAAAGTTTGACATTATTGTACTTCATAAACATTTATTTATAACTAATACATAAGAAAATCCCCATTCCAAGTTTTCAGAATTTATTATGTTTATTTATGGCCTAAATGAAATATTGAAATGTTCCGATATAGTAGGAAGTAAAATCGTAAATAACAGGTTCATACACTTTGTAAACAATATGTAAAAATATTTACTAATGAAAATCTAGAACCCTAAATATGAATCTCTATGAAAAAGAAGAAGTATTCTCAATAAGGGTTTTTTCTTTTTCTAAAGAATAGCCAATTTCTTTTTATCAACACCTTAACTCATAAGAAATAGAATAAACTATTAGATATCTTGTCCAGAAATATCACTCATTTGAATTTTCCCACCGAAAAGAGAATTCGACGAATCTGCATTATCGACTAAGTATGTACCCGTTGACCTGCTTCGACTTCTGCTTCTCCTCTAGTTCGTTTTTCTCAGAAACCAAAACACTTTCCTCTTCGTAAATTCAAACCCAAATTCTCCACTTTCCACTTCTTCTGATGAATGAACTCTCGGCTTGCAAAATCCTTTTTTAAATCAAAAATTAACTATAAAAATTTCCCTAAAATCCCTGTTCCAATTTTTTTAATGACGTGTCCCGTCAGCATGCAGTGAGCGCATGCGCAATGCTACCTTACGTGGCAGAGGCAGCAGTTCGCTGTGCACCAGTAAATAATTTTCTTTCTAATTTAACTAATAATTATTTGTGAATACTTTCAGTTTTGTTATGGTACTTTGGAAACGTTCAACAAATAATTGTGAGTATTTTAAACTCTTTTCTTCCTTTTTTCATGCAGAAATTTTCATTTCTGGACATGCAACTTTCATGCAAAATGGCTTTTAATACTTCATCCACTTTTCCGTCAATGTGGCATCTAATCATGCTCTAATTTAACAGATTAGGATTACAGATAATCAAATTTTAGTTTCTTCGTCATTCTCTCATTCCAAATCTACAAAATCTTCCTTGAGAGGTATAACTTTTTTCTAGGTTATGGTGTACCTGTCAATTTCGAACAGTATTTATATTTATTTTCAGATTCTTCGTATTTCCTTTCTTATCATTTATTCATATCGATATTGTTCTAATCAAATAACTCTGGCTTATTCTCCTAATTTTTTTCAGTTTTAGTTTCTTCCGGGTGTTTTATAAGAAATTAACCTATCAAATGTAAACCAGTTTTTAAACCACAGTGAAAGGAAAGTTGAACGGGCATTTTTTTATTGTCAAATCTCGTTTTATTGTTGTCATGCTTACATATGGATTCTTCGTACGATTTGGTGTTACTCTGTAGGCGTCTAATAATTATGCCAGGTTTATAGGTGATATCTTCTTGGACCATATGTTCGATAAACAAGGAAAACTGTAGAAAAAGTATTGTGCTATTTTAATTGTTTCAAAGTGTCCTAAATTATTCGTTTTTTATTCTATATTTGAGATTAATTCTGATTTCTCAAATATTCTCACGTTTCATTCATTTCTTAAAAATATATTATCATGCACGTCTCCATTCGGAAAAATACCAATCCATTTGGAGTGGAAAGTCAGTTTATTTTGAGAATTCATTTCTATTATGTAGTATATTCGAATTATAGGGTTTCAAATGTTTTTCCGTTTATCTTTCCAGAGTGAAAAATGAATCCACAATATATCCATCAGCAACAACCCCCATTCTATGGGGGCGCACAAAATGCACCACCTTTCGGGGAATTGAATGCAAACGTTTCTCCAAATATGTTGAAAGGACCCCATAACCCACAAACGTATCCCCCCCAAAAACCAATGGCTGGACCGCCGCCTTCAGGGAATATGCCACCATTGCCACAAGCTCCCTTCTACGAAAATAATGTGCAGGGTAAATTATTCAAACGAAGATTGGAAGTTGTGGAATGTCAATTTCTCAACACTGCTTTAACTAATCTCTTTTTTTTCACTTTCCAGGGCAAATTTCAAACACTCAGCATGCTCTGCACCCAAATACACAGGCACTTCCTCCTGTGAATCAAAACAATTTAGTTAATCAAATGTCAAATATCTCTTTAGGAAATATGCAAAGGCCACCGTCATCAGTAAGTTTTCAAACCTATCTACTACTGCATCTCCTATCAGAACTTTACTCACTTTTTTAAAATTCAGAATAAATATTTCTAATGAATCTTTTAAAAATTTACAGCAAAGTTTTCCTCATCCTCCCGAGAAAGGTAACCTGATATCAGCACCATCGAATGTCAACGGTTTTAACAATCTCACAGATCACGTGCCTCAAGGAGCAGGTAATTTTAATTATCTTTGGAACTACAGGTATATTACAGCAACCTCCAGTGATGAAATTATTTTAAACTTATTCGTAAACAGAAGCAGAACCAGGAGGTCCTCCCCTGGGTAAAATAACGCCATCATCCCAGAATCAAGATTCCCACCCGCCGATGCAGGATCATCAAGGGCCTACTTCTCAAAGTCTTCCATTCCAAGGACAGTTATCCAGCCCCAATCCTCAATTTCCTGGTCAACAGCAACAAATAAGGCAACAACAATATCCTGGACAAACGCCTTTTATGAGGAAACCTGGACAAGGACCTCCTCTTCCTGGACAAAACAATATCCCTGGACCTCAAAATCAAATCCCTTCTTCCTCTCTCCCTGGTCATAACAACATCTCTGGACCTTCAATGCCCGGACAGAATCCTACTGGTCCCCTGAACCCTGGACAACAAAACCAACACCCACAAGATCGTCAACACTTATCCAACCCAATGGCGGGTCAGCAGAATTTGTCCGGACCTCCAATGCCCGGGCAACAAAACTTTCCCGGGCCACATTCGTCAGGTCCTCCAATGCCTGGTCATCAAAACTTTTCAGGACCACCATTGCCTGGACAACAAAATTTATCTGGTCCTCAAATGCAAGGCCAACAAAACTTAGGTCCTCCAATGCCTGGACATTTCTCCGGACAGCAAAATCTTTCTGGTCCTCCTCTACCTGGACAGCAGAATCTTGCTGGCCCTCCTTTACCTGGGCAGCAAAATTTTTCTGGTCCTCCACCTGGGCAACAAAATCTTTCTGGTCCTCCTCTACCTGGACAGCAACATTTCCCTGCTCCTTCAATTGGCCAGCCGAATATACAGCCTCACTTGGCAGGTCCCCAGTCTCAGGGAATAAATCAATTGAACCAAGGACAAAAACAATACATGGCGGGTCCGCCTTTGCCGGGACAGGTCGGAATTCAAGGTGGTATGAACCGCCAACAGGGAGGCATGCCAGGATATCAACAGCAACAAGGTTACCAACAAGGATATCAAAATCCACCAGACATGTACGCGAACCAAAGAAGTCCCTACCAAACGGGAGTTCCAGGGGCCGGTGGATATCAGCAAGGAATGCAGCAGCAACAACAACAAGCGAGGCGACTCGATCCTGATCACATGCCTAGTCCAAACCAAGTTATTCTCGACGATCAACGAACACGAGGAGGTGTATTTGCTACCAACCAAAAAGGACTCATTCCTCCCCTCGTGACGACAAAGTTCACAGTCCAAGATCAGGGGAACGCTTCTCCGAGGTTCGTGAGATCAACAATGTACACTGTTCCAACCACAACAGATATAATGAAACAGACCAGTGTTCCTTTTGCTTTAATATTGAGTCCAATGGCTCGGATCGAGGAAGGGGAATACGAACCACCAATTGTAGACATGGGTGAAATTGGACCTGTGAGATGCATCAGATGCAAGGCCTACATGAGTCCTTTCATGCAGTTTATCGATTCGGGAAGAAGATTTCAGTGTATGTTCTGCAAAGCCACGACCGAGGTTCCCGCGGAATATTTCCAGCATCTAGATCACACTGGCCAGAGGATGGACAGATACGAAAGACCTGAGTTGATGCTCGGAACTTATGAGTTTATAGCTACGAAAGACTACTGTCCAGAAAACAAATTCCCGAAACCTCCAGCCTTTATCTTCGTGATTGATGTGTCTTATAATACAGTTAAGTCTGGCTTGGTGAATCTAATCTGTGCGGAGATGAAAAATATTATTCGAAACCTGCCGGTTGATGCGGGCCAGCAGAGGACGAATATGAAAGTTGGATTCATCACCTACAATAACACAGTTCACTTCTACAATATCAAGCCTTGTCTTGCCCAGCCGCAAATGATGGTTGTTGGTGATGTGCAGGATGTATTTATGCCTTTGCTGGATGGATTTTTGTGCGATGCTGAAGAGAGTGAAGCTGTCATCGACAGTCTCATGGTTCAGATACCGACGATGTTTGCGGATACGCGTGAGACTGAAACGATTTTGGCACCAGCGATTCAAGCTGGTTTGGAAGCCTTGAAGGCCTCTGAGTGCTGTGGGAAATTATTATTGTTCCATTCATCGTTACCGATTGCTGAGGCTCCTGGCAAGTTGAAAAACAGGGATGATAGAAAATTGCTAGGAACGGAAAAAGAGAAAACGGTTTTGTCTCCTCAAAATACCGTGTACAATCAACTGGGCCAGGATTGCGTCGCAGCGGGATGTAGCGTCGACCTCTACATTTTCAACAACTCCTACATCGACCTTGCAACCATTGGGCAAGTTTGCAGACTCACAGGAGGAGAAATATACAAATATACCTACTTTCAGGCTGATATTGACGGAGAGAGATTAATCACAGACGTCATCAACAACATCAGCAGACCCATCGCATTTAATGTCGTCATGAGAGTGAGAACATCAACCGGAGTGAGGCCTACCGATTTTTACGGGCACTTTTTCATGTCCAACACGACGGATATGGAACTCGCGAGTATAGATTGCGATAAGGCAATCGCGATTGAAATAAAACACGATGACAAACTCACTGAAGAAGAAGGAGTTTATATCCAGTCAGCGGTTTTATACACGTCTTGTGGAGGAGTTAGAAGGTTGCGTATTATCAACCTGAGTCTGAAAACATCCTCCCAAATGGCTGAACTTTATCGCGCTTGTGATTTGGATGCAATTGTTAATTTCTTCTCTAAGCAAAGTAAGTAAATTTGAAGATGAGAGATTTGGAAGAATTGGTAGGGATGGAATTCGGAATATTTATGAGGGTTTGGATTTTTCTTAAAGGTATCTTCAAGTTATTGGAACACTCGTCAAAGGTGGTGAAGGACAACCTCGTTTCGAGATGTGCGAATATGTTAGCGGCTTACAGGAAAAATTGTGCGGCTCCGAGCAGCGCCGGGCAATTAATACTTCCTGAGTGTATGAAGCTTCTGCCGCTTTATGTCAATTGTTTAATGAAGAGTGACGCAATATCGGGAGGTAAGTAGTTTATAGTTTGAAATAATATAATAATAATTAATCCTATAAAACAAAGTTAGAAGGTTTGAGATTGCACTCAATATAATAATTATCATTATTATTTAAAAAAAAAAATACAAATCTAACTTCTTTGATTTTGAAGATTTAGCCTTGGAATTTGAATTTATTCAAATTCTAACAATTCGAAATTTGACTGTTAAACAAAATTTATAAGAATTGCTATTTCAAAGCCTTTGATGTCAGATTTTTTATACAATATGAAATTAGGAGGATTTTTAAATAAGATACCTTCAAAAAGGAAGAAAAAACTAATAAATTGGAATTTTATTCAACTTTATTTGATTTAAAATTCTTCAATTTTGAAATTTTAAATTTAAAGTTATTTGATTTCAAATTCTTCAATTTTGAAATTTTAAACCCTTCAGAATTTCAACTGTCAAAAGCTTGATTTGGAAATTCTCCAATTTCGGATGATCCTAATTCAATATTATTCAATTGCTAGCGCTTTAAATTCAAAATTCATAAACAACATTTACCAATCAGCATTTGCAACCAGAAACTTCTTTCAGGCATAAGTTAGGCTCCGTTCTTTGAAAAATTTTGATTGAATGTGGTTCAATTTCAATTTTTTAACACTTTCAATAAAAATTCAACAATTTTGAATGATTGTTATTCGGGATTCTCCGAATTGAAATAACTTTTTATTGAACATTCAATCTGAAGTTATTCGATTTTGAACTTTTTCAGAGTGAAATCTTTCAAAATTTCAATGTAGATTCTTTAACACTTTCAATCAAAATTAAACAATTTTGTATGCTTGTTATTCGGGATTCTCCAAATTGAAATTAACTTTTTA
>WSXT02044497.1:0-16330 GCA_011762715.2 Neuroterus valhalla | reverse complement strand
TTTAACACTTTCAATCAAAATTAAACAATTTTGTATGCTTGTTATTCGGGATTCTCCAAATTGAAATTAACTTTTTACGAAACATTCAATCTGAAGTTATTCGATTTAGAACTTTTTTCAGTTTGAAACCGTTCAAAATTTCTATTTTCAGAGATCCTTGGATCAATTTATTTAATTTTTAACACCTTAAATTTCAAATGGATAAATCATGTTATAAATTTCTCAAAATAAATAAATCATTTCAGAAAATCAAACTTTTTATCAAAATTAGAAATGTTTGCATTCATCCAATTTTGTTCGATTTTGATAATAAATGATAGCACTTTTAACATATTCAATGTAGAATCGTTGTAAGTTCAAATTTTCAGAAGGTATATTCAAAAACTTCTCCAATTCAGTTCATCTCAGTTTTATTTCATCCAAATTTTAACTTTTCAAATTTAATCTTGATGAGTGATCGCCATTCAACGATTCAAATTTTGAACCAAAAATTCCTTTTAATCTAAAATCGAACTTGAACTTTGTCAAATTTGAATTGCATGTTGTTTAATTTCGAACATTCAAATGATTTCAATTTGAAAGTATTATATTTTGCAAGCTTGTAATTCTAAATTATCTAATTTCAAAATAATCTGATTTGAAATTATCCCATTTCCTAAAATTGAATCTGGAATGTTGCAAATTTAATTTTAGGTTGTTCCATGAATGTTCAAAGAATTCAATACTAAAAAAATTTGAATTCAGAAATTGCTCCAAATCTAAAATTGAGTTTTGTACTTTAAGAAATTTGTATTTATAAATTTCCAATTTGCAACCCAGGATCTTTCATAGTTTGAAGTTCCAGAGATTCGAATTAAAAAAATATTCATTTTCCAACAATGTCAATTTCAGTTTACTAATTTTTAGCATTAATAATTTTCTATTAAGAAATATTCATGGCTTCTGTCGAAATTTTATCATACTAATCATTTTCCATTCTATACACTACAATAATGATCGTTGTTATGTTAAGTTTTAAGAAATTATTAAAATTCACCCTCATTCAATTTCGAAGCTTTCAAACTAAAATTCCCATTCATTTTCACGCTGCATTTCACGCAAGATACAATTTGATATACTTTTGGTCAATAACTTCAAATTTTTATGCTTTACAATGCTTTTTAATCAAATCTCAGATTCGGGATCGTCGTTGACAATGTATTTACGAATAAATTTTTTTTTTCAGGTGCGGATATGACGATCGACGACAGATCCTTCGTAATGCAAGCTGTTTGTATAATGCCAGTCTACACATCCGTCAACTACTTTTATCCTAGACTACTTCCTCTTCACAATGTCGATCCCCAAGAGACAGAATTGCCGCAAATGTTACGCTGTTCAATTGATAAAATTACAGAGGATGGATGTTATCTTCTAGGTGAATTACAAATTTAAAAATATTAGATTTAGGAGCAAGTGAAAAATGAAAAGTATCGTGTACGACAGGGTAGAGCGAAAAAATAATTCTTTTTTTATATTTGGTTGAAGGTAGTACGGAAGCTTTCGTTTGGTACTTGGATCTCTCACAAGAAATTCACAGATGAAAAAATTCTTTCGTTCGTGCATCTACGATAAAGCTCAAAATAACGAAAAAAGCAAATTTTGTTGTTTTTCGGAACGAAATCAATTTTTAAGAAATGAAAAGACTTTTTTAAATCAGTATTTGCAACTGTAATTATTATCCCTTAAAAAATGTGCAACATCCTAAGATCCATGTGCATCGTAAATTGTTATTAAACTAAAAAAAAAAAAGGAGAAAATTTATGTTTCCAATTGATTAGATGACGGTTTTTCCATTGGCTATCAACTTTTTATGCATCGTGAATTGTCATTAAATTCAAATGAATTATATAAAATTATAATTTTCAACTATTCAAGACTGCTTTTCGGTAACTTTTTAACCTGAAGAGATAAATCTTCAACGAAAAATATCATGTTTAACCGAGATGATTTTTCAATTAAAAAGATCATTTTCGCCATAAAGGTTAATTTTCTACTAAATATGTAGTTGAACTTCAAGAATAAAAAGTTCGATTTCATAATGCCATTTGCAACAAACATTTGAATTTTTATCTTCGAAACTAACTTTTTTGTTGAATTAGTTTTTTTTATAAAAAATTAATGTTTATCCCCAAGAAACAAATTTTCAACAGAAGATTTAATTTCCAAGCTAAAAAGTACAATGTTTTAGAAAACAGTTGACTTTTCAGCTTCCAAACTTAACTTTTTTGTTGAAAATTCGTCTTTTTATATCAAAAATTTATCTTTCATGGTATAGAACTTATCTGCTGTGATTAAGAATTTAACTGTTATGTGGAAAATTGGTCTTTTGAGCTTGAAAATTCTACTGTCTCCTTACAAGATCTGTCTCCTTGGATTGCAAATGCAACTATTTCTGGTTGATAATTACTCATTTCCTTTGAAAGTTTAACTACTTGGTGTTCGAAAACATTCGACTTTTTTTGGTTCGAAAAATTTACCTTTGGGAGGAATTTGTCTTTTTTGGTTTATGTTTTATGTTAGAAAAGTGATTTTTTCATCATAAAAATGAATGTTTTCTTTGGTGCAAATGCAACTGATCCTTGTTTCTTACTGAAAATTGCCAACTATTTGGATGGAAAAGCTGCTGTTGGATTAGAAAATAATTTTTTTTTAATTTCAATTCAACCATTCGGTTGAAAATTCATCTTGCTTGGTTGGAAATGATCATTTTTGTTCCAAATTCATCTTTTTGGATTAAAAATTAATCTTTTATGTTTATAGTTTTTTAAAAATTTTATTTGTTTTATTCGTTTGGAAATAGCCGTTTTTAATCAAAATTGATATTTTCGAGCTTCCAAGTCAACAAAAAGCTATCCTTAATAGTACAAAACTATGATTTTATATAATTTATTTGAATCGAATGCAATGCAATGCAGTGCAATTCACTGCATGAGAATTTTTTTATTGCTGTGCAGCTTTTTCAGAATAATTTTAGCTGTAAGATTCAACTTCGAGAATCCTTTCGATCAATTAGAAAATAGTTACTTTTAAAAAAAATGTTATTGAATCGAGTGCAAAATCATTTTTCTCGTTACTTACAAGATTAATAACCATTTACTATGCATATGGAATTTTTCATTGTTGCATAGTTTCTGGTGGATAATCCAAGTTGTAAATACTTATTGCGAACATAAGATATATATTTTTTAATTAATAACTTCTTGTTGAAAGATCCTGGTACCAAACTACAACTTTTGGACCCCTTTCAAATTTCAAAATGAGATAAAATATTTTTTTGCCCCGTCCTACTGTACGACTTTACCTGTTGCAACAGCAATAAATAGGAAAAGAAGTCTGGATTATGTATTTTTTTATTTTTCAGAAAATGGAATCCACATGTTTATTTGGCTAGGTTTGGGACTCAACCCTCAGTGGGTTCAAGGAGTGTTTGGCGTTCCTACTGTAGCTCAAGTTGATACGGATCGTACTAAAATTCCAGTGCTGGATTCGCCAATTAACAAACGGGTCAATGATGTCATCAGCCGTGTACGGGCCGAAAGACATCACTGCATGCGGGTAAGAAATTTGAAGTATTTATAAAATTCAAAGGATTTTAAGGAATTTTACAATGTTTTTGGGTTTCATAGGATTTCAAAAGACATTAAAAGGCTCCAAATTGTTATAAAAGTTATAGAGCTATCCAGCTATTTTAGGTATGTAGGTATTAGGGTATTTTGAAAGATTTTTAGGGCTTTTACAGGATTTCAGAGATTCTATAATTTTAAAGGTATTTTGAAGGATATTACAGATTTCAGGGTGTTTCACGGGATGTATTCAAAAGATTGCAAGCGCTGCTGTCGCAAAGAAGAACCTAGTAAATGACTTTTTCCATAGTGACTATTTTCAGGCATATCTGCGTGAGAAAATAACCTGTATGGCAAAAGTCACTTACTAGGTTTTTCTTTTGGACAGCAGAACGTTTCTATTGTATTTCTAAAGAACTTTGGGGAATAAGAGGAACTTTGGAGGGACTTCTAGGAATTCTTAATAAATTCTGCGGTTTTCAGGGATTTCACTATATTTAAGGGAATAAAGGATTTTGAAAGAAATTATGATTCAAGGTTTACCCGATTCCTACTTTACCGACATCTTTTTTTTGCTTCAACTCACGTCCACACCGAAATAGATATCGAGTTGATATTTTGAGAAAAGCCTGAGAAAACAATAAACTACGTTTGTATACAACATTTTGTTGAAAATTTTCAAAAAAATTTTTTTTGCGAATTTGTTTTTTCAAATTTTGAACCAAATGTTGTATACAAACGTAGTTTATTGTTTTCTAAGACTTTCCCCAAAAAATCAACTCGATATCTATTTCGGTGCGGACGTGAGTTGTTGCAAAAAAAATCGATAATTTGGGTCACGTGACCCATGTTTAACATGATCTTAAAAAGTTGGCAAGTTTTTCAGGAATTTCTAGAGGATCAGAGATTTTGGTGTTCTTTAAGGATTTCAACGGATTTTAAAGCCTAATGGAGATTTTAATAGAATAGAAAGGATATCACGTGGCTTCATTTAATATGTTACGTTATATTGCTTATTGTATACCAGATTTAAAAAATAGTTAAATCCTGGATTTATTATTCCAGAAATTACATGTCACTATTTTTCTACTATTTTTGAACATGAATGCTGCTAGTGCCACTATTTTTAATGCATGGAATGAGTCAAAAGTCTGCAATAATCATCCGTTTAAATATAATTTCATTATTCAATTATTATTCAATGTGGAAACATTAAGTCTTGGAATTAATGAATAATTATGGCTTCATTTTTAATTGAGATTAAATGATTTGAAAAATGTGTTTCTTAACTCTTAATACTTAAAACGTACCAATTATTAGAGAAAAACAGGAATAAAAAACAAGACTCTGCGAATCAACTTCATGGTGCTAACAGAAAACTGCGAACACATCAAGATTAATAATAATATATATCAAACGATGAAATTAAAACATTTTAAATGACAGTCCTTGAAGATTTAAATGAAGAAAGCCATAAAACTTTTATCTTCTTTAAATTTATTGTGACTCTTATACTTAAGAAACTGAGAAGGTAAAAGACTTTGGCCTTGCTTAAAATCAAAAATTGTAATTATAATAGATTTGAACGATGCAATTATTCTTGCTAACACTTATACCGCAATTTCATTTACTGGGTGGCGATTTGACCGGGAAAGACCGGGAATTTAACTTAAAAAACGTGAATTTATTTGACTCAACAAAGACTATTAAGAATTCTACCAAAAAAAAAAGATAAAGGACCGCTTTCTTTTTTTGAATCAAAAAGAGATCTTATCATTTGATTTAAAGAATGTAACTTTTTTTCACTCTGATTCTCAAAATATTTGAAATCATTTATACTTCATGAGAGGAAGAATTTTTTATTTTTTTCCATTATAAGAAAAACGTTTTTGCAAATTTGTTACTCTATGAGATTTTTTTAGCTGACTCGAATTCGCTAATCATATTAATCATAGCCCAAACATACAGTGTAACTTCACTTGGAACAGGGAATTTTTCACATAGAACCGGAACTATTTAAACTAATTACAATTACGATTTAGAAGAGAGAATTAAAAAAAAAATCGTTTTCAATTCAAAATTCGTCACAATTTTCCCTCTTCTCAATTTTAAATGAAGAAAGTACTTCAAGCAGTCTTTAAAGTAGAAGTAGTATTCCCAAGAAGAAATATTTCTGAATTATCATAGAAAACTTGTTTAAATTTTTCATTGCAAATTTTTCCTTTTATAATTAAAAAAATCAACTACTTGTTTAAAATTCAAACTTGATTGTTGAGAGCTAAGTTTTGATGTTGAAGTTGCATTATTTCGATTTAAAATTCACCTCTGGTTGAAATTGTAACTACTTTGTTAAAAATCAATTCATATTTTTTTGGTGAAAATTCAAGTATTTAGTCGAACATTGATTTCTGAATCTGAAAATTAGAGTATTTCTTTGAGAATGTATGTACTTCATGGGAAACTTGCCTTTTTTGTAGAAAATTATTCTTTTGCTCAAAATAAATCTATTCCCGTTTAAGATTCATCATTATACCTGAAAATTCATCAGATACTTTGGAAATCAGTTTCTTCAACTGAAAATTGAACTGTTCCATTTTTAGTGGAAAATTGATCTTTTCTAGTCCGAAGTTTGCCAATTTGGTGAAAATTTGTCTTTTTGAATTGAAAATTTATTTATTCCGTTGAAACTTCACATATTTTATAAAAAGTTGTTTGTTTTTTTTTTTTTTTTTTTTTTTTTAGAAAATTATCTTTTTCTTCAAAAGTTTATTTTTTTTCTCCTAAATTCTCCTTTTCGGTTTACAGTTTTAGTTTTACAGTTAAAAATTTTTCATTTTAGTCAGTTAGTTTTTTGGTTTGTTGGAAGTTAGTTTTTTTGTTGAATAAGGATCCAATTTTTTTCATTTTTAAATTTGAGTATTGAGTGAATTCTTTGTTGAGAATTTATCTCGTTCAGTAAAAGTTGATCTATCTGTTGAAAACTCAAATCTTCCAGTTGGTCATTTGGTTAGTTAAACATGCATTTTTTCTATTTTGAAATTTGAGTATTAAAATCTTCGTTGACAATTTACCTTTTTCAGTAAAAGTTAATTTATCTTTTTTTTCTTTTTCTTAGAAAATGATTCTTTCTATTTCAAAATTAATCTTCTAGTTTGGAAATTCACCTTCATGGTTGAAAATTGATGTGCTGCAGTTAAACATTTATCTTTTTATTTGAATATTCATATTCTTGATTGAAAAATGAACTAATAGTTGTAAATCCGTTTTTTTTTTTTTTTTTTTGGTTATCGTGAATTGATTTTTCTTAGTTGTGAGTTTAACTGTTCCAATTTTCGTTAGAAAAATTATTTTTTTTTGTTGAAAATTTGGGTATTTTTTCAAAATTGATTCATTTTGCAATGTTCGACCTGTTGTGTTAAAGAATACCTAGGATGAACGTCATGAATAAAAAAATACATGTTTGCGTTTTGTGAGGAATATAATTATGTTACTTCCAGTTGACCGGAAAAATTGAAAAAATTGACCGCGAAGAACCGGGAAATGACCGGGAATTAGAAATCTTCCGCCGAATCGCCACCTTGATTTAGTTTTACAATTTTGAAGATTTGAATTGATTTCGATGAATCGCATATATTATCAATTAAATATCATTTCATTTTACACTCATGTATTTCTAACCTCCGAATAATAAATGGAACTATTTCAAAATGACGGGAATAGAGAAGAAAACATTTCTATGAACCAACTTTATTTTGTGAACGGAATAAATGAGACGCGAACAATGAAAATGCGAACAGAATCATGAACTTAGCCGCTTGCACTTGTAGATTATTATTTGCAATTCAACTTGTGACTAACTTCAGTATTAACAAATTTCTTTCTGTTCCAAATACTCCCCCACATTGAATCTCAGCACTAATGAGCTTAGAAAGCATAGAGGAAATTGTTTTGGGAAGTTGAAAAAAACTGAGGGGTCTATTGCAACAACATTAAAGTGTAAAGATGCAAGCATTCAAACGTCTGCACACTCGTTAAAATTAAATGAATATGTATCGTAATCTTATTTTCACGATTTTGAAATTAATCAAAAATCCTACAAAAGTAAAGTTGGATTCTGTTTTTAGGTGTTTTTTTTTTTAATAATGCTATCCTTCTATAATTACAGCTAACGATCGTCAGGCAACGAGACAAGCTCGAAATGGTATTCCGACACTTCCTTGTCGAGGATCGAAGTGCGGACGGAAATGCAAGCTACGTCGACTTCCTCTGTCATATGCACAAGGAAATTCGAGCTCTCCTGAGCTAATGAACCAGACCATGCAATTTTCCAGGGAAATCGAATCGTCTCTCATAGCGGATGAAAAGCGCGAGAGAAAATAAAATCGTATCACGGGTGAGTGCGTTGAGAGTGAAAATGTAGTGTTTGTTATAACAGAGATTTACAGAGAATAAGAGAGAACGGATTTGTAGAAATAATCGATAAGTGCTCTGTGAGAAAGTGTCGACGTATGTCAACTTCAATATGTCAAGAAAAGCGCGCACATACATTGATTTGTGAACGATTAACGATTGTAAACGTCAAAACTGTATTAATATTACTGCATATTATTTTATTTAGCCCATTATTATAATAATATATTATATACTACACTAAATTAAAAATTACAGGTGTATCAATGCATTATAACATTATGTCTCCAAGTTGTCCGTCTTTTGTCGATTAGAGCAGATTTTATATTTTATTTTCAATGACGAGGAGGTGCTTTCTGTATATAGTCTCCAACGAGTCTTTGTGATTCTTGGGAGAAACATTCCGCGCAGATCGAGTTACAGTTTACTTTTACAAACACAGTTTTGCCGCATTGGCCATTTTGCTTATTATAGCATTTTATAGCTAATGCAAAATATATAACCTTCTAAAAAATCGCGACTAATTCTTATTAGTGGTTCTTGATTATTAATATTATTATTATTGTATAGTTTTGTTATATATCTCATTTGCGGAATAAATAATTCTCGGTCACGGGGTTGCAGAAACGAATGTCTTACTTTTTTGTAAATTCTTCTATAATCAAATTCCCTAGAAAAGAAATTGAAGAGAACAGCTTTTTTCATACAATCATTTTTTTTCAGCAAAGTTTCTTCTGATTTTACCCTTGTTTTGAGGTCTTGCACTCTCCGAATATAGACATAATATTTTTTTAAAATTTTCCAGATTACGGTAATGTGACTCATGCAGATCGATGGAATAAACAGTCAACTTATCAGCTATTCACAGATAATTATTCTCCATATTCAAAAAGATAAGTTTACTCGAATCAGTGGTAATTTTACTTTCGCTGGAAAAATTGACTCCCCAGACTCTAGATGGAAACTGTGCTAAAACTACATAAAATATTCGATCCAAATTCTATACAGTTCTATTCATCAAATTCGGTTTCTAGGCGACTATATTAAATTGAATAAATAAGAATCATTTTTCTAATTTTGACTGAAATTGTGATGGAAGGTTCGGAAAATTTTTCTTTCAAAAAATTAGATTTTGATTTGCCATTTTACTTCTGGAACGTAGATTATGCCTTTTATGTATTCCTCCAGAAAATGTGCAGACAGCTATTGACGCTTTCAATAGTTTCCGTCCAATTTCATTTTCCAGAAGTTGCAGATAATATGTGAATAAATTGAAATTTTTTTAATCCATGCGGAACAATTGCAATCCTTTGAGAAATTTAAAATATCATGAAACCTCTTGAATCCTTCTAAGTCCGCTAGAATTTCCATGAATTTGATTAAAATCCTTTGAAATTTCTTCCAATCTTGTGAAACAGTCTAAAATTTATCAAATTCCGATTAAATGTTTTGAGGTTTTATAGAGGGATAAAGGCCCTTTACATCCTCTAAGGTACCTTGAATTCGCTTTCAATCTATTTAAAACACTCGAAATACGAGCACTGAAAATTTTGAATTTTTTATTCAGATTATTTTTCAATCAGCTGTTCTATAATTTACAAAATGTTTTGTAACTGAATGTGTTCTTATAGTCAACCCTTTTAAATAATCGGAGAGCAAAGCTAGATTCCGAATCTGGTCATACCTAATTCCGTATGAAATTAGATTTATTAATTAGAATTGAAAATTGAACAAAAGTAAAGAATTAGAAAGTTGATTCGTCTCCTGAAATAGTTTTTGCGTAATTGTATATTATGTGATTCAATGATTGCGCACAGTAACATTGTTCTGTATCTGTTACAGAACCGCAATGTTACCAGCGTTTAGTTTCGTTCTGGGACGGTAAAAATGGCAAGAATTATTATCTTAGTCTTTGCAAATTATTTTACGTAAGAAATTTCGATAACATTTTAACATGATTCCTCCTTAAAGAACTCATCATTGAAATCAATTAATTCGTGCATGTGTGTTCAGTTGTGCCAGAATTTTATTACCATTAATTAATTCTTTTTATTAATTTAGTCTTGTTCAGTTTCGACTTTCCCACCACAAAAAAACTAGTTCGCGTAAGGTCCATACTGGCGCTACCATCGAAAGGGTTTTCCGTGGTCTAATCAAAATATTATCGTTCTACTCTTTGCATGAGCAAAGATAATATCTTTGGCATGAGCAAAGATCATTTTCTGTAATGTGTTTCTTACTATGCAGTAGTAATCTATAAATATTTCTATGACAGTATTTAACTGACAGTCATCATAGTTCCTATTTATTATTACTTCATTTGAATTTGAATAACATCGCTCCATAGCAAATATCTTTGTCCAGTCGATTCTAGTTTTCGACATAAGCACACTTTGTGCAACTAAACGTATATATTTTGAGGGTTTGAAGACCCCAAAATCTATATCGGTTTCACATGGGTTTTTCGGTGACGTTTGAACTTTGACGTTTGGTGTAAGTTTTTGACGTTTGTGACGTACGTGTTACTCAGTAAAGTGACGAGTTGCGACGAGTTTTCAATAACTGTCAATAACTCTCAGGCAGCTGAATTGATAGTGCCGGCAATAATCTCCACTGCCAGATATTTAATCTGAAAAATGGGTTAGGTCAAGCGGAACCTCGGGGTGATAAAGTGTAGTTGAGTTTTTAGTTCCAACTTGCGAAGGTGTTTGTCGGTCGATGAAGTGTCAAGAACGTTACAAAAAAGGCGAAAAACTCGCTGAATATGTACTAGAACATGGGATGAATCATGTAGCACGACCCAACTGATTAAATGCTTATCTCGGGGTCGAAAATTAATATCGACCGAGATTCTGAACCGAAATTCCTTATGACTGCGAAACATAACCTAGAAAAGATAATTGAACACCAGAAGATGCTTTCGCCTATAGTAATCGGATCAGTGGTTGTTATTTCATTTCTGCTTGTATTATGGAATAACTTATTATGGATTCTTTCATTTGGTTTTTTAACTTTATCATGCGTGTTACTGGGTCCTGCAATCGTTGTCATGATTCATATTGCCTTATCGCCAAAACATCAAACTGGAAGGGGCACTACGAAAACTGTCGCTGAACTCGATGCTTTCCGCAACATGCTTATGGTAAACAGCAATTTTTACTTCTTTCATGTCTTTATTTCTTTATTGAGAAATAGAGATAACAGATGTTATCTCGCGAGTGACCTGTGGATTTATATATAAAGCATTGATTAAAAAGCTCCATCTCTATGGCGGTTAGATTTTTATTTTTATTGGGCCTTTCCTGCTTTGGAATTTCATGCAATAAGAATTGTAGTTAAATACAATTTTTTTGCTTCAAATTATAATTATACAAATTTCTCATCCTTGAATTACTGTACGGAATTACAAATGAATTATTCAAAGTATAATCTGTGTTAGCCTTCGTTGAAAAGTTTAGTATGTCCAAAAGATGCAAATAGCCATTTTTTCATTACAGAAATCATACTTGATCATTAAATTAAACCTATTTTCAATTAATCTTCGGTGATTTAGTTTTCTTGTATTCAAATTTGATACTTTATTAGTTTCTAAATTGGTAAAATGCATTCAAATACCTGGACAATTTCTGGAAATCACTTGATATCTTTTAAAATCCTTCCAAAACACTGGGAATCTCATGAAATACTTTTCATCCATTCAAGTTTTTCAAAATTCCCTGACATCTGCTAAATATTTCCTATTAAAATCTTTCGAAATCTAGGCGAAACAATTCAAATCCCATAAGCTCTTTAAAGTTATATGAAACCTCATGAATCTTTTTAAATTCCATGATATACCCTGAAATTTCCTTGAATTTGATTGCAATCCTGTGAAATCCCTTACTTTTCCTTGAAATTTTTTCAGGTTTTGTAATTTATTTAAGTCCTTTGAAATTCGCTGAGGTACCTTGAATTCGCTTGAAATAGTTTCAAAACACTTGGAATTCCACAAGATATTAGAAACCCTGTGAAAGACTGTTTTGCAAAAAAATTACTTCTGAATTTAATCTGTTTCATTCTTTGTCAGAATTTAGTCACGAAGTTTAATTTGTACAAATGAACGCACAAAATAATTTTTTTATTGACAGATATCAGACTTGGAACTAAAAATTTGTAGAATTCATTCAAATACCTTGAAAAATTCTCAAAATCAGCGCATATCTTTTGGAATCCTCTCAAACCATCGGAAATTTCGTAAGAAACTTGAATTCCTTTGAAATTTTCGAGAGCTTCTTTAAATTCCCTTGACATCCACTATTTTTCCAATTTTTAATTTGATAAAATTGAGAAAAAATAATTAAAATCCTATAAAACCTCATAAATCTTCTCAAATCCTAAATCCTAATAAATATTATAGTATTTCGTGATGTGTTTAACTCCTATGATATTTTCTGAGATACCTTGAATTTTCTTGAAATTAATTCACAACACTTGAAATTCTACGAGTTAATAAAACTCATGTTAGAGGCTCTATTCTGAAAAATTACATTAAAATTATATCTGTATTATCCCTTATTAGGATTAAGTTGAAAAGTTCAGTTTTTACAAAGAAAAACATTTGATAATTCCTTTTATTTACATAAATCAGTTTTGGTTATCAACTTGAAGCTATTTTGATTCGAGATCGTTTATTACTGATTTCCTTTATTTTGCATTGCTTATAATCTCTAATTTAGTGTTCTATAATTTCTATTCCAGAAAAATTACGAGCCAAAAGCAATGTGTAATAGAAAGCAGTTACGCTACCCGGTCGTTTTTACACGATTAGTGGATGGTGCTCTACAGAATCTGCTGGATTTAGCATTCCGAGATTTCGTTGGTGCGTGGTTAAACGATCTATCGTTTGGATCGGATCAATTGATCGATAGCATGAAGCAGGACGTATGGGGAGCGATTCAAAGTCTTCATGACAGACTTTCACATGTTGACCCCACGAAACTGGTTGCTTGTAGTATAGTTAACAGAGTCACCTTTCATTTTGAGAAAATCCGAATCGCTCAAGCAGCAGCGTAAGTCATAAACTATTTAAAAATCTCAATTTGAACCAAAAATTTGCATGTAAATGAAGTTTAGGTCGTTCAAGTAGTATTAGGCAAATAAAAAAGTGAATTCCAGAAGAATTATGAATAAAATGAGCCTAATTTTCACAATTTTTAACATTGCTTATTGAATTGCTTTGCAGTTCAGAAGGAGAAGACCCTGTATTTATTTTATCCCCGCATTTAATGTCAAGAGAAGCTGAACTACAATACTTGAGAAAAGTTAGCGAACTCTGTATTATGTTATTCCTACCTCGGAGTTATTCTTTAACACCAACCAAATTTCTCCTACGAGAAATACTTACATGCAAAAGTGAGTTTGTAATTTAATCTTTTCCACAATCAAAACTTTGCAGGCCTTTGAGTCTGATATCTATTTTTTTTTTCAATGTTCTATATAAGGGGTGTCCAACGCAAGGCTGGCACGCTTCTCCTGTCTTCCCCTTCTCCAAGCGCTTCTTTGAGAATTCCCTTCTCCTTTCCCTTTTCCACATCGCGCTTACTGCATGAACGCATTCAAGGTGGTAAGAGAGGGGATTGACGAATGACAGTTATTTACACCGTTGCTCACGCGTTGGACACCTCCGTTCTATATATATTCGTTTTACAAAAATTGATTTTTTTTCAGTTCTGAAAACAGCCATAGATCTAATAACAGACCCAGACTACATAAACCAAAAAATTCTCTCCTACATCGAACAACAACAAATGACGGAAGCGATGCACAGGAAAACGTATGAGTACGCTGAATCTTTCGAGGATTTTATTCGAATGATCAAAAGCTCGCATGATCTCGAGGTTCTCAAGCATATCAGATATAATATAGTAACTGAGATCATGCAGGCGACGACTATACAAAATGTTAAAAGAGCTCAGGGTTTAGATCCTGAGAGTAATTCCTTAGGAAAATCTGATATGATTCAGGCTAGGAAACTCAAGAGATATATTAGTCAGCTAACTTATGCGAAAAATACTTGCGAGTGCCATATGCAGTCCTTGGGCTGGGATGGATATCCAATACAGGTAAATTTTCAGAAACCTTAAGGGATTGTTGTCCCTCCCCTTTTCCACCAAATCCCTTTTTCCCTCCTCTCCCACTCAAATTTATCAATTTCCTATAAATATCCAAAATCGAGCATTCTGGTCCTTTCTCCCACCGACCGTGCCGAAGAAATAGCGCATTAGGCCTTGAAAAAATTGATATTTACTTAGAGCTGATTGCTTTATGGCTGTGCCTCACATCTCAGCTAACTGCATATTCAAAAAAAAATTCTTATCTAAAATATTTTTTGGCTAATGAGGGTGGCGACTTGACCGGGAAACTTGGACGGACCGGGAATTTTATTGACCGGGAGATGACCGGGACTTCAATTTATAAACCGGGAAATTTCTTTACTTAGCCTAGACAATTCTAAATTTTCCCGTGAAAATACGAGAAACGGCCGCTTTCTTTTCATAAATTAAAAAAAGATCTTATCATTTGATTTGAAGAATGTAACGTTCCTTTAGTCTGATTCTGACAATTTTCAAATATATCTGTACTTTATGTTGCTCTGTGAGATTTTTTTTAGCTGACTCAAGTTTGAGAATCAAAACATACAAAGAGAATCATTCTTTCAATAAAAAAAAAGTGTATTTATCACGTTTTATTTGTTTTCTCCTCTTGTATCTGACTTGGGACGGGGAATTTCAGAAAATAATTATAATCTAAGTATAAATAATAATTATAAACAAATTATAATTATAGATTAAGTATTTAGTTGAACATTGGTTTTTGAATTTAAAAATTGAACTATTTCTCTGAGAATTCAATTTCTTTGTTGAGAAGTCGCCTCTTTTGTATAAAATTATTCTTTATGGTTGAAAATTCACCTTTTTCGCATGAAATGCATTATTCCAGTTGAAGATTCATCTTTTTACTTGAGAATTCATCAGTTTGGTTGAAAATCAATTTCTCTAACTGGAAATTAAACTGTTTCATCCTTAGTGGAAATGATCTTTTCTAGTTCAAGATTCAACTATTTGGATGAAAATTTGTCTTTATGGATTGATCAATTAGTCCGTTGAAAATGCACATATTTTGTGGAATACTTGATTTTTGGTATAAAATATTCCTTTTCTTCGAAAGTTATTTTTCTTGTTCGAAAATTATTATTTGCACGGTTAAAAGTCCAAGTTAAACAGTTGAATATTTTTCTTACCAGTCGAAAATTCATCTGGTTGATAGCTCTTTTTTGGTTTATAAATAATTTTCAAGCCAAGAATGTTACTATTCTATTTTTGGTTGAAAATTTTTATCTCTATAGTTCCTAATTCAACCATTTTCTAGTGGAGGGTTCATCATTTCAGGTTTAAACACGTCTTTCTGGTTCAAAATTCAACTGCTACAGTTGAACACTTACAAGATTATTCGAAGATTCATCATTTTGCTTGAAAATCGATTTGTTTGAGTTAGTTTTTTTTTTATACAAGCTGATGTTTTTTTGTTGTATGTAATTTTTTTCAACTGGAAATTCAACTCATTCCAATCGGGAATTTCAAAGTTGTAGTTAAAAATTATTTCGCTTGATTAAATTCAAAATTTGAGTATTAAAATTTTGGTTGATAATAATTATTTATCTTTTTCACTTAAAAATGAATACATCTGTTTCAAATTTTTTTTCTTTCAATTGGTGATTCTTTCTTTCAGTTAAAAACTCTTAAATGTGGTTTGAAATTGGGTTTTCAATTAAAAATGTTACTGTTCCATTTCCTGTTCAAAAAATTATTTTTCAGTTGAAAATTCAACTTTTTGTTAAAACATTGTTTTTTCTTGGTAGAAAATCAATCTTTCTATTTGACAATTATTCTCCTTGTTTGAATATTCACCTTCATGGTTGAAAATTGAATTGCTCCGGTTAAATATTTATGATTTTAGTTGAAAATTCATCTTATTATTTTCAAATTCAAACTGTCCCGGTTGAAGAACCATAATTTTATTCAAAAATTCATCATTTTGGTTGAAAAATGACTTCCTTCGTTAGAAATCCATTTTTTTTTCTATCGTAGATTGATTTTTCCAATGGCAAGGTTAACTGTTCCAACTTTTGTGGAAAATGTGTTTTTTTCCTTGGGAAATTTGAGTACTTTTTTCAAAATTATTTTATTTTGCAATTCTCGACCTTTTTACATTCTCATCATTTATGATTGAGAAAGTATTAGAATCGTCTGAAATTTCACATCTTGAATTTTCAACGG
>WSXT02044486.1:0-13202 GCA_011762715.2 Neuroterus valhalla | reverse complement strand
AAATTCCATCCAGTGCGAAGTCCAATATTTCAGAAAAAATCACAACTCTCTTGCACCCATTTAGAAGAAAATGTTTATCAACAAGTAATCTAAGAGAATCAAGCCATAAAACAATAATAATTTGTTTGAACAATTATTTTTGTAAATTAAATTAAATACCAACTCACTTCAAGTTGAAAGTGGGCAAAAAGTTAAAAATTTCAGAAGAAATCGCAATTTTCTATCCTAAAGCAAAGAAAATATTATTAGCAATGATAATATGAATTATTTAAACAATTTTCTCAACATGAATAAATCATTACTTTAATCTAATTGAAAAATGATAAAAAGTTAAAGATTTCAGGAAAAAAACCGCAACTATGTAGTAATAATCTAAAAGAAGATAGCTATAAACATTCACAATTTGTTTAAACAATTATTTTTGCTAAATAAAATTGAACCTACTTTGAGTAAAAAGTAGACAAAAAGTTGAAAATTTCAGAAACATCTAATTATCAGTATGAAGTAGAATCTCATGTATTTGAACAATGAACAATTTGAAAATTCTTAATAAAATTTACAAAAACGCGTTTTTCTCATGGGAAATACGTGTTGAACTTCATAGGGCTTGCGCCACCTCTAAATAATAATTTTGTTGAATGCCTTTTATTTTAGGAGTTGAAGAAATTTCCGGGAATTTCGCAAAAAAACTGTGAACTAAAATTGATGATTTGTTTTTGACGAAGATCTTGGTATATTTAGAAAACGACCAATCGACATTATTTTTAAATAACATTTTCAATAATAATCACTATTTTCGCACCACATTTTTTTCAAAAGGTTCGTCCACGCTTCACATTCATCTTTTATGCCATAAAATGAGAGAATGTATTAAAACACTCAAATAAAAATCAAACGAATCGCCTAAATAGTAATTTTTCCGATAAATTCACACATTTTGATCTTTTCTATATATATTTTCGGAAGATTTATGAAATTCTTTTATTTGATCATATTCGCATGTCCTGATAAGTGACATTCGGCAACGTGCAAAGTTCATATCCTTTGCAAATACATTCCTTAACCTCTAACCATCATATTTTAATACTCTTTTCGGTTGCTTTTAGAAGAAATATATTTTAGGCGATTAAAAAATTTTGTTTGTCCGAAAAAATTTATTCTCTAAGATGGCTAAGTTTTTGTCAAACATCCATAAACTTGCTGTTCTTCTCACTGCTCCAATGTGACAAAAAACTGTATATAAATTTTCACTTTTTTTCCTCTGTGACCTACATAAATCGAAGACGAAATTCGTAAATCAATCGAGTGTCGTCTTAATGTCTAACATAAATAACTTGCTACGTATACTTTCCGCATACAAAGAAATAGAGAGGAGGTCGAAAAGGTGGAGAAGGCGAAGATGTCGAGGGTTGAGATAAAGACGTTCCACCCACGTTAGATTCAATTCTTAATGCCCTTGCGAGTATAGGAGCGCACCTGGCATAGCTTCTCGCTTCTTCCATCTTCTTTCCCCTTTTTTCCTCTTTTTCCACTTCTCGTTACGTTCGACGCTAACTTTCTTATTGCCGAACTCGATGTCGTAAAGAGGGATCGAGTTGAATTTTCCGCTGACGAAACCATAGGTATAGGCGTCTTTGTCGCAAAACGGAAAATACGAAAATCACACCCTGGATTTCTTATCAGTGAATCCGTACTTTTATTTGGATTGTTCAGAAAAAATTCAGATTTGCAAGCAATTTTATATTGATTTTATATCTTTATATTGAATCAGGCCACGTCAACTGTGCCCATATAATTTTGGTGATTTTTCAAAAAGTGACAACAATTGGAAAAATCTGTACAGTTGTGAAGAGTTTTCTCTTTGTAATAAGAATTCTTCCTAAATTAAATTCGCAAAATTATAATTTTTTCATAACAATTATTTTTACAAATTCGATTATTTCAAACTTCTAAGGCCTCCGATCGTAGTGAAATTTTAGCAAAATGTAGGATGAACATTTTGTCCCGTTCTCAAAGAAGAAAAAATTGGTAATTCTCACTCTGACCGTATTAAAAAAAAGTTTTTGTCGCGGGCGCCGCGTAACAATTGTCGCCTCGAACGGCGCACTCGGCGCATACGGCTTACCTACGCTACAAACGCGGCTGTTAATACTTATTTGTTTGTACTCATACGAAAAATTTTTCAATGCACAGATATGCCAAATAAGTGGATTTGTTTATAAAAATTGTTTATGAGAATGACAAATGTTGTTTCATGGAACTCTCATGTGTAATATTCTTCATCTTCAGATGAAAATGACTGATTCCCAAGAAAAAGAAATTTTCGATGCACAAATATGCCGAATGAGTGAATTTGTTTGTAAGAAAAACAAATGTTGTTTCATGAAACTCTCATGTGTAATATTCTTGATCTTCAGATGAAATTAAATGATTCCACAAAAAAGAAAAATTGTCGACGCACAGATATGCCAAATAAGTGAATTTGTTTATAAAAATTGTTTATAAGAATAACAGATGTTGTTTCATGAAACTCCCATGTGTAATATTCTTGATCTTCAGATGAAAATGAATGATTCCCAAAAAAAAGAAATTTTTGATGCACAGATATGCCAAATGAGTGAATTTGTTTATAAAATTTGTTTATAAGAATAACAAATGTTGTTTCATGGAACCCTCAGGTGTAATATTCTTGATCTTCAGATAAAATTGAATGATTCCACAAAAAACAAAAATTTTCGATGCACAGATATGCCAAATGAGTGAATTTGTTTAAAAAATTTGTTTGTAAGAATAACAAATGTTTTTTCATGGATCTCTTATGTGTAATATTCTTGATCCTCAGATGAAATTAAATGATTCCACAGAAAACAACAATTTTCGATGCACAGATATGCCGAATAAGTGAATTTGTTAATAAAATTTGTTTATAAGAATAACAAATGTTGTTTCATGGAACTCTCAGGTGTAATATTCTTGATCTTCAGATGAAATTAAATGATTCCAAAGGGGAAAAAAATTGTCGATGCACAGATATGCTAAATAAGTGAATTTGTTTATAAAAATTGTTTATAAGAATGACAAATGTTGTTTCATGGAACTCTCATGTGTAATATTCTTGATCTTCAGATGAAATTAAATGATTCCAAAGGAAAAAAAAATTTTCGATGCACAGATATGCCAAATAAGTGGATTTGTTTATAAAAATCGTTTTTAACCATCACAAATGTTGTTTCAATGAACTCTTATGTGTTTTATCTTTTTCTTCGGATAAAAATAAATGATTCCCAAGAAAAAAAAATTTTCGATGCACAGATATGCCAAATAAGTGAATTTGTTTATAAAAATTGCTTATAACAATGAAAAATAATGTTTTATGAAACTCTTATGTGTAATATTCTTGTTCTTCAGATGAAAATTAATTATTCGGCAGGAAAGCAAATTTTTCGAAGCATAGATATGCCAAATAAGTAGATATCTTGAAAAAAATTGTTTTAAACTATCAACAATTATTGTTATTTGGAGCTTGTTCACAATTAAAAATTGATTCTTTATATTTTTAGGAAAAAAATTCATGTGAGTAATACATTCGTAATCCGAAAATGCAACAGTTAACAGTTATATCTATTAATTTGTTTTTAACAATTAATGAAATACATTATATCTATCTGCAAGTTACATTTTTATCCAGAAAAAGTTACTTTACTTTTTCTACACCTTTGTGAAAAAATATTGATGAATGGGGCCAGGTTAATATCGCAAATATAACCAATTGCAAATTCTAAGTTGAATAACAAATAATTAAATAACAATTCAAAAAACGTGCAACTCTACGTTGAAGCAGGTTCCTTCATGAGTACTTGAAGGAAAAAAGCTCTGATCCCTTGAAAATTGAGGTGTCGGCTGATTTTCCTTCCAAAAAAAGTGGTTTTTTTCCACTATTCAGAAAGAATTCTTATTAGAAAGAAAAAACTCTTCACTGTCATACCAAATTTCATTCGATTATAGAAGAGGAGTCGTAAGTTATTGATTTTTCTATTAAAACTCGCAGAAATCATTATTTTTAAAAATAATGAAAAACGTGCAGTTTTTTGAAAAACGGTTCAATGTGTATTTTTGTAATGATATTATGCAAAGATTTTTCCAATTGTTGCCACTTTCCAAAAATCTCCAAAATTTCATGGGCCCAGTTGATGTGGCCAGACTCATTGTAGAAATCTTGATGAGGTATTTTTGAGGCCCTGATGGGATTTCCTTATTATTTTCGAGGTCCACATCCGAAAAATTGCTATGGACCATGCCAGTTTGGTTACGCTAAATTGTTGGGAACCGTCGGAGGAAATTTGATGAGGGCCCTAACAAAGATCCCTTATAACTCCCAATCAACGTCGACCTTTTTCAGGCCTTGATAAGGCAGTCAAAAAAAAAACAGCTGGGAAGCCTATGAAATTCCGCTTTCAGTAATGTCAAACAGATTTTTCTTAATCTCCTGGAGAGGATACAGCACGTGATAAGTTTGAAAAAAAGTTCTAGATTTTCTAAAATTTTGTACCTCGACTTCATTTTCTAGCTTGACCTAGGGAAATTGTTGCGAAAATCTGGAAATTTTATGACATGGAGCCTAAAATTTTATCTTTTATTTAAGCCAGAGAAACTTGAAAAATCTTCATCGGTTCTCGAGATACGATTAAAAATGTAAATCGTATCTGAGTTGAGTTTTAGTCGACGACCACGGTTCTCGGCCGGTCTGCTGCTCGCCTCCTTCGTTGAGGCAGGGCCGAATAGGCCACGCACAGAGGTGGTGCTTGATTGGGGCTCTCTAATACTTTTGATTCTGCTCATCAGTAATTTTTATTTCTAATTATTGTAAATTTTCGAAATTGTTCACAATTTTTTTATTTCAGAATTATCCCTATAAAAAAAATCTTGCATTTCTGAGGAAAACAAAGCAGACTTCTTCCAATGAACGTTTTTCTCCTATTTTCTTTCCTTCCATTCTTGGTTAAATACAAGTTGATATTAACAATGACTATAAAAATTTAAAGCGGAATGTGAAAAAATGCTTTCAAACAAGGAAATCAATCTGGATTTGATGGTAAAAATATGTACTTTATGTGAAGAAGGATTTGATTATGGTGAAATTGCGGGAAGTTAAAATTTCAAATAATCGTGAAAATTTACGATGGATAGGTGCAAGAAAACGAATTTATGTATAGTAAACCATAAAAGGGAAATTATAAACCATTGATTAGAAATTGAAGTTATAATTATATATAATAATAATTCCATTTATACACTTTTTTTTTAAGGGGTTTTTCATATGAATAATTTATTTAGAATTTAGATGCTTAATTCATTTGGAAAACTGTTTACTCTCCTAACAATATATCTACATTTTTATTGATATTCTAGTTGATACAAATTTTAAGAAATAAAAAAAACTGTCCATTTTCTATTCTTTGATATGGGGATAATTCTAAATTGAAAAAATTGTAAATAATTTAAAAAACATAAATAATTTTAAGAATTTACAATTATTTGAAATAAAAATGACTGATGAGCAGAATCAAAAGTATGGGAGAGCCCCAATCAAGCACCACCTCTGTGCGAGGCCTATTTGGTCCTGCCTCAACGAAGCAGGCGAGCAGCAGACCGTCTGAGAACCGTGGTCGTCGACCAAAACTCAACTCAAATACGATTGAATATTTTTAATCGTATCTCGGTAACCAAAGAAGATTCTTTGAATTTCTTTGGCCTAAATTCAAGATGAAATTGCAGACTCTTTGTCGTATAATTTTAAGATTTTTGTGACAGTTTTCCTAGGTCATGCTAAAAGTTGAAGTGGTGGTAAAAAATTTTAGAAAATCAATAATTTTTTTTTTTAACTTATCACATGCTGTTTCCTATACAGGAGATTAAAGAAATCTGTTTAAATTATTAGACGTGGAATTTCATAGGCTATACAACTTTTTTTTTTTTTTTTTGAGTGCCCTGCCATTTTTTTGCGGAGTTATCGTGGTTAAAAGCCAGCAGTGATTTTTGATAGTGTTTGCGTCAATCGATCTCCTAATTTCCGACGGTAGTGTAGCACGATAAATTTTCGAATGGGAAAGCTACTTGCTTTGGTCGTTCTGAGGAGGAGTAATGAATTCAGTTTTAGGTTTTCCTTTGATACCGTTAAATATAATCCATTTTGGTGTTAGGTAGTCAGCATATCACAAATGACGTCCTTTATTAAGAATTCGACTGACTGGAAGTCGTAGGTTTCTTCCGTATCAGAAATGACTTTACAAAATAAAATAATTCAGGCACTGGTTTGATCAAAATAGAAGAAAACCTTTTCTTATATTCAATACTTAGTAGTGCAAGCATGTTACGCTAGGGGACGTTCAGCCGCCAAGATGTCAGTTTAGGTTAGATACTTGTGCACTTGTGGTAAAGTAGGATTGCACTCATTTTGCCGGAAATGGTGCTCAATTCAAGGGGGTCGACCAATGAAAACTGAGTCACGTGATCAGTGGCTATTCGCGCGCATTCTAAATCTGTCTCTTTCAAACTTAGTTTGGCCAATGACTTTTCTTCTTTTGTTTTGGATCATATAATTTATTTAGGGCCAAAAATGATCCTGTCCAGGGCCACAATAGAGGGTTTTTTATGGAAGTGATTTCGATTCAAAATTTTGCCATGTTTGGACCACAATAGGTACCTATAAGGGACGCCTTCATAACACGAGTAAGCCAACAAAAGCTGATGAATACATTCTGATGAAAAGAGGATAAACCACTCTTAGGAACCTCTAGGCTTGAGCAAAATAGACCTGAATTATAAGGAATTATTCTTCTTGTAAAAACAAAAAACGAGAAATGTGTTTGGGAATTTTCATGGACATCAAAGAACTCTTTTTTGTTTGGCCCAATTTGCCATCGTAAAGTGCTTAAGGTATTTCTCGTGAGAAGTAAGGTCTCTGGAAAAAAAGGTTCCCTATGATTACAAGGATTGGAATGATATTCTTAGTCATGTCTTATGATTGAGGAAACATGTTTTCATGGGGAAAGTTAAAAACTGACGACAAATAATTATTTTGACAATATTTTTTGTACTTGATTTCATCTTTGGAGGCTTTCACCAATTGAAGAAAAAAAAAATTGTATTGTTCTAACAATTACAACCATAGTAATATTTTTCTTTCAATATTAAAAACCTTAAAGTCGCAGCGGACGTTTCAGCCAAAAAATGTTATTAACAAAAAGTAAACATTTATTCAAATTCAATCAGGGCTTAAGAATTTTTAGGAAGCGATCGTGAGGAGGAATCGCATTGCGAAAAATACTGTTTAAATTAATGTTTTTTTAAAGCTTTTCAATGTTTTCATTTATAATAATGTTATAATGTTTATTTTGATGATTTCATCAGTAATAATAATATGATTCCTAAGACCATAGAAGAACTATTTTTTCCGGTGATCTGATTTTTGGCGCCATAACTACCTTCATTGTTAGACTTTTATTTCAGGGTGTTCTTTTTTCAGTGATTTAAAAAAAAAATGAAATTTTAAACTCCTTCAATTTTTGGAGTTTCGAATCGTGTGGAGTTTTTGAGTCTTTCTGTTTCATACGGTTTATTTGTATAGGCTTTTCGAAACCGGTTGTGTCTATACGTCCGGGCACAAGCGATAGCTTTATTTTTCAGTGGAGTTTAATAAAATCCCACCGATTGTAATTGTATTCATAATAGATCAGTTAAATCTTCTCTAATCAACAAAAGCAGCACTTTCAGATTGCCTGATGAAACAAATTGAAAATTCATATTATTGTTATCATCAATAGTTATTGAAACTCCAGTACGCTACGATCACCGCAAAGGCTCCCGACTAAGTAATCTTCTGAATAAATAAATACTGAACACTCAATTAAATCTCCAATTGAACGAAATTCGATTCAATGATTCATATACACCAAAGCCTGCCTGAAAGTGATCCAAGTGTATTTTAAAATTTTTAATCAGCAATCCAAATGATACAAAGGAAAATTTTCCGATATTTCAAAATTATTTCCAGAAATTCCAAATAACACAGGAACACGGGAAAAAAGTTGTCTATTCGCTAGACCAGACTACTGTATCCATATGTTTCTGGGGTCGCTGAATCTGAATACGATTTCAAAATTTCTCCTAGACGTCAGGATTTCTCCCTAGAGTAGGGAATTGTTCAAATATGAATCAAACACGTTTTTGGAGCAAACTCCAAAGTATAGTTTTCGGAGTAACTCCAAAAATTGCCGCTCCTTTTTTTCGACCGTTGCCTTCAATGAAGTTTCAAGGAATTGTTTCTTTTTTTCGGTCTGTCGGTCCCATATAAATAATAATAAAAACGATCTTCGCTGTTAGACATCGTTTTTCTTTAATACAAATTTTCGACGTTTCGTCACACAATGCGGGCCTTCTTCAGGGAAAATTCCTCCCCTGTTTGTAGAACGAATTTATTTTATTTTATTTTATTTCCTCATTAAATTTCTTGATACAAGTTTCTCCCTTAACATATTTTAAGTTATATGAACCTCCTGCTTGTGAACTAAAAAAAGTGTGAATTGAATCCTTCTTTATGTGCCTCATAATTCGATGCTTCAAATTATTCGAGTGATAGCCTAAATCTTTGATGTTTCTAACCGTATTTTTGATTTCACAATTCAAATATTTTTGCTGGAAAATTAGTTGAGTTTTTTGAAATTTACGGAAAACTTTATGGTGCAAACTAAACAATTGAAATTTATTTGTCTGATTTTCGATGTGTGCTGGAATCAAGGATTCACTGCGACATCTTATTGAAAAGGTTCGCTGCTCTTTCAGATGGATTAGTCTTTTTTGGATGTTTATCCAATTTGCAAGATCCCATCTGATGTTTTGAGTGTGCCTAAACGTCAAAAATTTTTATTAAAGAAAAAGGATGTCTAACAGCAAAAATCGTTTTTATTATTGTTTATATGGGACCGATAGACCGGGAAAAAGAATTAATTCCTTGAAACTTCAATTATTCAAAGTTGTCTGTTACAGTTGACCCCTATATCCATATGTTTTCGGGGACGCTAAATCCAAGTATGAACTCGAAATTAATTTATCCTGGACGTCAGGATTTTTCCCTAGACTAGGGAATTATTCAAAGTTTTCTGTTTGTTAGAGTTGACCACTATATCTATATGTTTTTGGGGTCGCTGAATCCAATTATGATCTCGAAATTAATTTCTCCTGGACGTCAGGATTTTTCCCTAGACTAGGGAATTATTCAAAGTTTTCTGTTTGCTAGAGTTGACCCCTATATCCATATGTTTTTGGGGTCGCTGAATCCAAATATGATCTCAAAATTTTTCCTAGACGTCAGGATTTTCCCCCAGACTAGGGAATTATTCAAACTTGTCTAATTTTTTTAGTTGACTTCTATATCTATTTATTTTTGGGTCCGCTCAATCCAAATACGATCTCAAAATTTCTCCTAGACGGCAGGATTTTCCCCCAGACTAGGGAATTATTCAAAGTTTGTTGTTTGTTAGAGTTGACTCCTATATCTATATATTTTTGGGATTGCTCAATTCAGATACGATCTGAAAATAACTCCTACACGTCAGTAGGATTTTTCCCTAGACTAGGGAATTATTCAAAGTTGTCTGTTTGTTAGAGTTGACTCCTATATCTATATGTTTTTCGGGTCGCTGAATCCAGATACGATGTCAAAATTTTCCCTAGACGTTAGGATTTTCCCCCAGACTAAGGAATTATTCAAAGTTTTCTGTTCGTTAGAGTTGACCCTCTATATCTATATGTTTTTCGGGTCGCTGAATCCGAATACGATGTCAAAATTTTCCCAGACGTCAGGATTTTCCCCCAGACGAGGGAATTATTTAAAGTTGTCTGTTTGTTAGAGTTGCCCCTTATATCTATATGTTTTTGGGGTCTGTAAATCAAGTGCTTTGGCCCAAAAAAAGTAATGTAGAGATGGACTGATATGTAACTTCGAAAAAAACATCTGAAAGTTGCTTTAAGTACCAAATGAGTGAAAAAAGGTATAAAAAACCTTTTAACCAGTTTTATATTGAAGGAGCCCGCTTAAGTATTTCCATTTTTGTACAGAACATCGCTAGTAATGTTCTTCTCAAAGATCCTTTAAAGATCTGAGTTGTTCAAGAGAATTTTCTTCACTTCTCGTCCAAGCACGCCGTGCTGTTTCCTCTTGCTGTCATATTTTTCAAATCAAAAATAAATATTAATTATTCAGACAACTTCTATAAGCATAAAACATTTCGATCTTTCAGCCATTAATTGTCTCAATTTTTCTACTCATCAATTCTGACAATAATACACAGGTGTCAGGGAGTAAAAAAAAGGTATACGACGCCCACGAAAACTATAAAAGTAGAATAGTGCCATCAATTTCAGCATTTTAAATAGTTTATATATAATATGACATGAAGAGGAGTACAGATTCGAACTGTAATATTTGGGGACATGAAGGTGGGAAAGAAAATTACTGTTGAGTCAAACGCATTTATTATGCTTACTTGTTGTAAATTTATTCAGTTTTCCAATAAATATTTTTCAGAGTATAAAATAGATGATTATCATAAACATGATGATGATCATTATAAACGTATTAATATAAACAAGTATAATTTGCCTTCACGTACTAACGTAATAAAATATGGAAAAATGAAAGTTTGAAAATTAGTCTATTCTCATACAGAAGAACCGCTATGATTCAGGACTAAACATTTCCTGTTTTTTGGATACATACCCATTGAATTTATGAATCTTCAGAGCAGTGGCACACTTGAATAATTGTAAAAATAGTTTTATTAAAGTAAAGATTCAGTAGTTACGTAATATACCTTACAGTCTGAACTGTCGAGCGATTTTTGTCAAAAAGAAGTGTTTTATGACACACTGTGGATTGTATAAATCTTGCAATAAACGTTACAAGAAATTTTTAGAAGGTAGTTTCTCATTTGGTCTTAGACAGTAATTTGAAGTTTCAACTACATAGTTTTTAATATGTAGTTTCTCAATTTCGTTCATATCCCTGTTTCGAATCACATGATGACCATCGTTCTTTAGCAATGAAGCGTTATCCAATCGACGCCCATTAGAAGGGACGGCATAACGACAGTTCTGACAATTATCAGAGTGCCAGTGATATAATAGACAATAGGCCACCATATGAATATATGTATATATCTGATTTTACACGCATAGCAGGCATATGAACCGCGCGTGCGGTTCACCATGATGCACTACACTATTCACTTGGTAAACACCGCGGTCGTTAACGGCGGTCACGTGGCCTGGCGCCCGAAGGGTTAATTGGAGGAAATAAACGTATGCAAGGGTGGCGCAAGGGGTGGCGAAAGGGGTGGTGACACAACTTCCCAATGAGTATGTCCTACACGTAGAAAATGCATTTACTCGTACTCTAGTCTTTTCGTGACCAGGAAAGTGAAGACCGCCCGTCGTGTGTCGTCGCTCTCGTTTCATGCAAATGAGACTCAACGTTTATCGCGCGCTCTCTTTCTCTCTCTCTCTCTCTTTCTCTGCTGGAACACACAAAAAAAAATGGGAAAAACGTGGCTGTTCACCAAAGGGCTGTCACCCGGGGAAGTAGGAGGACCCTATTAAGCTACCCAGCAGGCCGCGAGAATGTAAAGACAGGACACACGCTTATCATTACGGCTTTTATTATTATAGAATTACTCCCATCTTGACGCGGAAAAAGTAGTCAAACGCCTGGAAAATCTGACGCAAGTGTTAACGAAATCTGTGTAAATCTGAAATAGTTTAAATCCAGTGATAAAAATTGAGATAGTGTAAAGTGAGATACTGGTCAATTATTGCAGTTGAAATTGAGGAACATTCAGTAATAGGCATAGAGGCGGCTGAGTATATATGGGCTGAAGTTTAAATACAACAAAAATTAATTCCACTTTGATAAAGTTTATCGGCACATCAGGTATGATTATTATCATCTCAACTATATTGTATCTGTTTTTGTTCCGAAATAACTCCCCTCACTTGAATATTATGTGCAACAAATTTTTACATGTTTTTTATGTGCATACACTAGATCGGAGAGTGTGTGGAATTAAATACATTGAATTCATGAATATTTTTCCCCTTTATATATATATACTGGTATCAACCAACCACCGTTGAAAAGTAGTTGAAAATAACGAATCGGTTTGCAAATGTTCCACCGTGATTAATGTGATAATTCGACAAGTTAAATGTGAAATTGCAGTGATTGCAGTGCAATTACAATATTTGTAGGAATTCCAGCATAAGAGTATAATATTACCACATGAATCAGTGGACATAAAAATACAAGTTATGAGCGTGGTAAATTTCAACCATATTGTAATAGTAAATTTCAATATATATGAGAGAGGTGATTATTCAGTGAAGGAGACGGCTTTTGCACTCTAAATTCCAAAAAAATTTGGTTTGATTCGATAAATTTTGTGAAAATAAAATAAAAATCACCGTCGAATTCAACCTTCAAAGAGAAAATAATTCCAATAAGGATCTATGGGCGTAAATATGATTGGGAGCGACATTATATTTTCCTTGAATATTCGCGGTTTTTTTTCTAAAATTTCATATTTTCATCATCTTTTATAAGAAGGTTGAATTTTCGATTAACTGTTCAGAAAACTGTCAGTAATAATCAAGGAAAACCGTTATCAAAGGTTGACTTCGATTCCAGGTTTAATTATCACTCAACTGTTCAGAAAACTGTCAGGAACAATCAAGGACAACAGTTATCGAAAGGGAACTTCAGTTCCAGGTTGAGTTTTTCATTAATGAATACCAGAAAACCGTCAGCAAGAATCCAGGAAAACAGTGTTCGAGAAAAGACTTCGGTTCCGGGTTGAGTTTTAACTTCACTATTCAGAGAACCGTCAGCAACAATCAAGGAAACAGTGCTCAAAAGAAGACTTTAGTTCCAGGTTGAGTTTTCACCTAACTGTTTCGAAAACCACCGGGAACCATCGAGGAAAACAGTCATTGAAAGAAGGCTTCGGTTGCGGGTTGACATTTCACTGAAATGTTCAGAAAACTGTCAGGAACAATCAAGGTCAACAGTTATCAAAAGGAGACTTCGGTTCCAGGTTGAGTTTTTAATTAATGAATACCAGAAAACCGTTAGCAAGAACCCAGGAAAACAG
>WSXT02044475.1:0-13202 GCA_011762715.2 Neuroterus valhalla | reverse complement strand
TTATTTTAGATATTCGAATCTATTTCAAATCCTTATTTTAATTACGATTTTGATATTCGGAAGTGACTTGCCCCTCGCCTGAAACGGTCAATTCCTAGCTGGAAATGGTTGAGCTTTATTTCCACTGATTTAGTCGAGGGAATTAAGTTTTCAAATTGGAAAAAAAACTACCAAAAAAAGTTCAATTTCCATTAAAATTCGGTTGGAGAACCAAAGAGATAAATCCTAAACCAAAAATAGAGGGCTAGACTTTTGAATGAGGAAAAACAACTTCCAACCAAGAGTAGTTAAATTTCCATGCTGGGTTCCAATCATTTAGTTCGAATTTGAGCAGAACAATAAGAAGAAGGATTTTCTTAAAAAAACGGGAACAGGAACTATCCAAAGAGAAAAAAAATAGGGATAGGAGGATTGTGAAGTCTCTGTATATATGTTGTACTTGTAAAATGAAACAACTTATTTACATTTTTTAAACAATATACAAAAATCGATATTCCTTTTCATATTTCCCAAGTGGGATTCATACTGAAATGGAAATTTTCTCAGTTTTTTATTTTCACAATATTTCAAGTCCTAATTGTCATCACTCTCTAGTTTCAAGTTTTGAGTCTAAAAATCTTTGTAAATCAGGAACTGTCGATTCGGAAGCCTTCATACTAGAAGAAAATTCACAAATATCTTAAAGGGTGTAAGAGGTCTCAAATTAAAAAATAATTACTATTCTCCGTAGCATCACGCCTATAGAATATAACACGCGAGATACTTACCTTACTTCTCCTATTTATGGTTCTATACATAGACTATGGGGCATGCATATGTATAGTTCGGTGCAATAAACCTTAATTACACTAAGAGGCCACGTATAGTGGAACACTCGATATGTGGGGTACAGGTTCCAATTTCCGGAAACACCTTATTTCTAGTCCCTTGTTCGAATCCTTCAACTTATATCTATATATCCACCTATACATGAAGATGGAGAGTTCATAAAAAAAAATTCTATCGTAATCTCTTTCAGGATATCCACATTTTCCACAGTTATAAAGATCCATTAAAAAATTATCATACAGTTGAAATTGAAATGAAGAGAAAGGAAAAAACATTTAGACTGGAATCCCATTATTAGGCTGGTTTTAGCAATGGCCTACAATGGCCTTGGCATAAAGCAGTATTTGCTTCAATGTAAACAGTCAGTATTCAAATCTAGATTTGAATGTGCACGTAAGTGGTAGAGCTGCCCGCTTTGTGGCTACGGAACTGTTAAACTCCGCAACGCTTACTGCGTCTCTCTTGCTACACTTTTCCACGACTGCAATTCTAAGTCAGCATCCACCCACCGAATTCATATCGATTTTTCCGTAAAGTATTTGAAGTAACCTAATGATTACCGATTTGAGAAAAAATATAAAAGATTGTTCAAATTTTATAATTTAATTCTTTTCAAAGAAACTAGTTTGTGCAATCGATGCATCAATGACTTGCTTTTCAACATGGAACGAGTATTGCCTTGAGGAGGATGAAAGCTGTGCGACAGCGATAAGTCCGCGATCCTCTCACTTCAATGCGCAACAAACTTATCGTAAGAAACGGAACGACAATTTTCAATTCGAAACTTCGTCATTTCTAATAAAATCTATTTTTTCACTCTTTATCTTTGGTAGAACTCAGGTCAAAATTATACTGATGATAAATTTTGACAGAGCCAGGCGAGACGAATTTCATTAAGGTGTTTATGTCACAGAATGCGAACAAAATTTCACTTTTCAAATATCACCCCCATAAGTCTGTTTTATAGGGTCCCAAAAAACCCCTATTAGTGAAAAATGGGTTTGTCGAGTTTTTGTCGCTAATTATGATTTATTTGCGGCTTTTTCAACGCAGAATATTTCAAATACATTAAATACTATTTCACACTGATAATTAGATGTTTAATAACATTTTTAAACAATTTATTATTGTTTTCAGCAACTTTCACTTAGAAAAAAGTTAGAGAGTTGAGGTTTTTTCTGAATTTTTCATTTTATTCTCAATGTCTCAGTTAAAGCGAGGTAATAACCAATTAGAGTTCCCAAAAATATTTGTTTAAATAATTCATTAATAATTATAACAATATTCTCTCAAAATAATACTACAAAGTTGCGGTTTTTTCTGGAATTTTCAACTTTTTGTCCACTTTTCACTTAAAGTGCGAGTGAATATTCAATTGAATTTGCCAAAAATAATTGTTTAAAAGAATGATTGTTGTTTATGGCTATTTTCTCTTAGATAAGTGCTAGAAAGTTGTGCTTTTTTCTGAAATGTTGAACTTTGCACTGAATGGAATTTGAATGAAATCCAATTTGATTGAATTGATTTTATTGGTGGTTGAATTAGATTATTTTTCATTTAAAATAATTTTTTTTTCAAGTATCAACCGTTACATTTTTGATTGAAAATTTATATTTTTAGGTCGAAAATTCAACTCTTTTGTTAAAAGCTGAACTACTTTCCTAAAAATTCTATTTTTGCGTTGGAGATCCATAATTTCAGTGGAAAATTCGATATTCGAATTTCACTGAATGAACTCATCTTTTTCGTTTTAATTAATTTTTTTTAACATTGGGAACAGAACAAAAATAATTTGCTTATAACAATCCCATACCATCTGAAATACGATTCTCTCTAATGTTTATTTAATATTCATACACCACTAAAAAGGTAGAGCAATGTTAAACTTTTCAGAAAAAAACCGCAACTTTTTAGCACTAATCTAAGAGAGGATAGCCGTAAAAAATGATAATTTGTTTCAACAATTATTTTTGGAAAATCAAATTCAATGTTAACTTACAAACAATTAAAAATTTCAGAAAAACCCGCAAGTTTCTATCAATATGCACAGAAAATATTATAGGCAATGATAATAAATGGTTTAAACAATTTTTTTTTAATATGAATTAATTATTACTCTAATCTAATTGAAAAGTGATAAAAAGTTGAAAATTTCAGGAAGAAACCGCAACTATGTAACATTAATCTAGAAGAAGATAGCTCTTAACATTTACAATGTGTTCAAACAATTATTTTTGGTAAATTAAATAAAATAATTACTTAGTTAATGTGAAAAGTGGACAAAAAGTTGAAAATTTCAGAAAAAACCGCAACCTTGTGGCATTATTCAGAGAGAATATTGTAATAATTATTAACAAATTATTTTAAAAATATTTTTGGTGACTGTAACTGACTGTAACCTTGCTTTCACTGAAACGTTGAAAATAAATTGAAAAATTAAGATAAAAACCTTAACTCTCTAACCCTTTTCTAAGAGAAAGTTGCTAAAAACCATAATAAATTGTTTTAACAATATAACAAACATCAAAATTTTAGGCATAAAGTAGTATAAGATGTATTTAAAATAATTCGCGTTGAAAAAACCGCAAAAAAATCATAATTAGCGCCAAAAACTCGACAAACCCATTTTTTCACTTATGGGGGTTTCTTGGGACCTTATAAAACAGACTCATAGGGGTGATATTTGAAAACTAAAAGCATATTCGCATTCTGTGACTAATTGTGAAGAGAAATGGTGAATTTCGAAGTCGATTCACCTAATATTGATAATTCTAAGTAAAATTTACAAAAACGTCTTTTTTTCTAATGGAAAATACGTGTTAAACTCCATAGGACTCGCGCCACCTCTAAATATGTATTTTTTTCAATGCATTTATTTTTTTGTGGATTCGAACGAATTTCCGGGCGTTTCGCATAAAAATCCAGAAAAAAAAATTTTTTGACCACCCTAATGTGCATAGCTATGCAAAATGTAAATCAAAAAATCTGCCCTCTGTGCGGTCACATTATCATCGCTCGCAAGTTTGAGCGCGCCTGGGGCGCGCGTCTTTCGGATCTCGCGCTTCGCGCTCGATGGTAATCTTACCTCGCGCTCCGCGCTCGGCCTTCCCACCTCCCTACAGTTTTATATAGAGCTTGTGAACTCAGAACCGAAATGTCTACTGCTTTAATTTGATGACTGTGAATTCTCTTTTGTTAAAGCTTCCCCGGCTTTAACGAATACATTCTCATCGCGTGTCTCGTGCTGCGCATTCGATCGCAATTTGTCCAAAGCAGTAGAAAAATTTTGTTGCCTAATTTTTTTTCACATGTTGTGTACTTTTTCTAGAAATCGAAACACAAACCACGCGTTCAATGGGGAAAATTATAACAAATCTGCAGATATTCCTTTGGGGTAAATAACTGTTCTCTATTAATCCTCAGTGTTGGCCTCAGTCAATTTTTCAATAATTTTATTACTTCATTTGTATAGTTATTTTTCCTGATTGAATTGAATTCATTTTATGGTTTTTTATAAATGAAGCAAAAACTGCTTGTTTGATTGATATGTGTATATATATATATTCCCGTAGCTTGCATAGTTTGACTAAAAAATGAATCTTTCTATTTTTCATTATTTTTTGTGCGACCAAAATTTGAATTTCCTTTTTTCGATAAACTCGGAAAGTTGTAAAGATCATCCTGGAGGGCTCCCAAAAAGAAAAATTTTTTTTCTCTGAACTTTTTTTCATATCATGCGTAATTTGTCTAAAAATTCTCATTTTCTGTTATATTTTTGAATTTTGAAAATGCCACAACTCTTTCAATTTTGTTTTTACCAAAAAAAAGTCATGAGGATAAATAGTTTCACTTTTTTCATACTATTAGATACCGTACTTAGAATTTTTGAGTCTTGGAAAAAAAAATTCAAAAAAATTTTCAAAATGCTCCCTCCCTTCATTTTTGAACCAAAACAGATGGTTACCGAACTTAATTTGTATTTTTTGTCCCTCAAAATGGGTGACAGAACACGATCGGATATGATCATTCTTTGGAAAGTTATCGAATTTACAGATTATTTTTCATTTTTTTTTCTAGCAATCGAAATGGGAATTCCCGATTCTTTGAGAAAATTCAAAAAGTTATATTCACGATATTGTAGGGCTCTCTTGAAGAAACATTTGTTCTCTCCGACTTTCTTTTCAATCTTGCTTTATTTGGCTAAAAATTCTGATTTTTGTTCGTATTTTTGAATTTTAAAAATGCCACAACTCTGACAATTTTGTTCTTATAAAAAAATATCATATGGATAGATTGTTTCATTTTTCACCTACTACAATAAAACGTACTTACGATTTCCGAGTCCTGCAAAAAAAGTCCAAAAAAATGTTTCCGCCTCTTTCATTTTTTATCCAAAATAGCTGGTTAACGAACTTGACCTGTTATTTTGGTCCCTCAAAATGTGTGTCAAAGGGCAATCCAATCCGTGTAGTCTTTCAAAAGTTATCGAGTATACAGACAACAACGACGACAACGACGACGACGACGATGACGACAACAAACAGACATAGACAAACGTAATAACTATTTTTTCGGAATCAGGAGGTCTCAAAACGTGGACATTTCATAAATTCCGCGAAAGTCAATTTTCACAAAAAAACCAATACCTTCTCATTATGATGAGAATGTAAAAATATAATTATAAGAAGCATAAGCATTTAAATGATGATTCTTTCAACTATAATGCATAACAATAATTGATAAATGAGTTGTACCAAAAAATTCACAAGCTTTCAAAGTAAGAGGTAAACGGCATTTACTACAGCAAAATCACCAAATTACGAGTTTTGAATCAACGTTTTGCAAAAAGTAGACGGTCACACTTTTCGGGCAAAAAATGTATGTTACAAGATAACCGCATCTAGCACCGTTCAGTTTTTTGAAAGAGTTCCATGGTTACTAAAAATGTTGGAACAAAAGAACCCAGACGTTCCGGTTCATCGATCTGAAACTTTGCACAGATTTGTATTTATTTATAAACTTGAAGTCCTCGAAGTTTCAGAAAGATGGCATGGATTTTAATTCCTGATAAAACTACCTCAAACTAGCATAGTGTGGGGATATAAACTAATGTTAAAAATTTTATCCAAAAGGTTAACTTCCAAGCTTTACCATACAATGTCATAAGAAAATTTCTGCGCATTTTTTTTCTGCTTTATATGATTCAGGGGTTCCGCGAATCATACAAAAAGGATGGTCGAGAGAGACGTCAGTTATACTCGAAATTCAGGAAATAAATTACAGGATTTAGGTCTTTGTACCTTATCAACTTTTTCTGAAAATATATTCAGAATTATTTTAAAAAATGAATCCCTACCAAATTTTTTTCATTGTGTTGTAACTTGCGGATAATAACAACTGTTACAATCTAGTATATAACGCTCGGATTATTCGCACATTTAGCGTTGGCGGAAGTTGTATCTTGGCCTGACAGCAGCCAGTACAGTCGGGAAATTGAATTTGTAAGCAAAGCTGCTTGAACTTGCACGCTCAAGTCAAAGCTTGCTCATAACATCCCATAAAATACTTCCTGATTATCATATTCTTTTCTTTTGAAACCCAAAGAACTTTTTAAGCACTTTGTAATATTTTTTTCTTCCAATTTTACTTTTGTTGGTGTGGCTTGCACTTTTTGGATCGAAGGTTTACCCGTCTCGTTCCATGCAATATCTTGTTACTAAACTTGCAACTCTTCTTGCAAGTTTTGCGACCCTGCTCTTAACTCATTCTCGGCAGTGATCCAACTTTTACTGCTCGTAATTAATTACGTCTACCACTTTATGCTGTTACTTTTGGTCATTAAGGAAAACCACTGAATCCTTTGCAGCTGCAGTTCATTTATGAAGCAAAATTTTCAAACCGCGATCTTCGAGGATGAGTAATTGACGCAATTTGTCAAATAATTATGGTAGAATGTTGCAAAAAAACCATAATTTTATCTAATGTTGTTTGGAGAAGTGATCATTATTTCTGATAAGGAATATTCATCTAGTAATATTTTTCTGGAGATGTTTGCTGGTCGTATTTTCCAATAGTGAAAGGCATTAGCTTCTTGAGCGTCGCAAGCAATTTACGTAAGTATGTATTCTTGATCACGCCATCTTCGCCAGCACAGCTATGTCTATGTATATATCTACTCCTGAAAGAATTCCGTGCCTCAGATAAGATAGGGGATGGAGAAAATGCTCAGGACTTTGTTTTTATGCATTGAATATCAAGAGGTATCATTAAAGTGAGTGCATTCGTGCAGAGATGTTCCCTATGCAATTTTGAAATCGAGCATTCTCCTCGAATCGGAACAGTCAATTAAATGCTCTCTACAGCTTACAAATAGCTTTGTGGTGTCCATGCAAATGAAATATTCCTACCCGTTAACAGTTTATAATTGGAATTTATACATTGATTTTCCCTGAGTTGTCTCTCATTATAAATCATTCTCAAAGGATTTAAATTAGGGTCATTAATTCGTAGCTTTCCGATAATGCGATTCTCCAAAATAAGCATCTCAAATCTGAATTCAAACAGGAGTTTTTTCCCTCCCTATTAACTATACTCAAGTCCTTCATGCCATGCTAAAAAATTTGTTCAGAAGATATTATTCATAATACGCTTATTTGAATGAATTTTCCACGGCAGACAAACATTCAAGTCATTCGTGTTTTTTTTGCAATTGATGAGTATGTTTGTTTGAGAGCATAAATTTCTGACAGGATGGCAGATGCTTCTAAAAGTTAAAGTTCATTAATGGAAGAGGCTGCCCTCGAAATAGGAGGATAGGTTTAAAAAATTAATTGCCTGTACTTTTCATTTAATTATACAGTACTTTGGAGCATAATAGCATGGAGGGAATATAAAATAAGAATATACTCGGCCTGGAGCAGTAAAAACTGAACAGAATTGCAGTCCAATTTATGTTTATCTTCTCACGAATCGTAAAATTCAAGATATCCAAGAAATAGTATCTTTCTTTTTTAGTATACGTAACTATAATATGTGAAATTTAACTCAGAATTCAAATGTGGTGATTATGAAAAAATAATTGACTCTGACCAGTGAATTTAACTAGTTAATTTTCAGAGTTTTTCAACCTCTGAATTCGGACCAATGACGTTTACTATATAACCTTTGACATACAATCTTTTAGATCTCAGGATTTACTTATGAATCTTGATCTTGGGCATTGACACATGATCTCTGCCCTTACACCCTTGACCTATTATATGTGACTTCTGTCTCCTGACCTTCGCCTTATTATCTGTGACCCATAATTTTTTATCCTCGAAAATGAGAATCCAAATTGAGGATTCGGTATAATATAGGAAGCGTCTATACTTATGCAAAAACTTCAAGTTCGAAATAGCCAACCCAAAAGGACGGACATTTTTCAAAATTCAAGTCAGAACGACGCTTCCACTTTAGAACCCGCATCGCGGATGCTGCAATAAACAGAAAAAACCTGTTATTTTATATTAATCGCTTTATTATTTATTGATTTTTTTATTAAGTATCGATTTATTTCCCGTATTTCTTTTTTTCTATAAAAAAATACTTCGTTTCACAGATATATATTCGAATGTATGAAAATTTTTTTCAATGATCGTTAATCTTGTTTTGAACACCCGGTATACTATTTACAATGGATTTCGAACATAACAAAGGATATATTCAAAAGTCTTTGATCAATAGGAAAAAATCTAGAGGGATTAACGGTGCGTGGAGAATCACGATATGACCGTGCGCAAACAGTGATACGGCGTGAGAAAAAACGACTTTTCTTGAAATGGGGCAGCTCGAGGCAGCAAGTGAAAACGGTTTCGAAAAGTAGACACTTTCACGCAACAGAAACAACAAATATCGGCACAGGAACTAGCAGGAAAGAAAATTCTCTACGTGAACTAGTTATTCGGATACGAAAGAAGATACATTTTTCCCCTGCAATACATTGCATACATCGTAAACATGTTTGCTAATTATACATATTTCATCATTTATTTCTAATGTAAATACCTTTACAAGCATTTTCCATGTCCCACAATCTTTTTCCAGCAAAAACTGAATGAGGCAAATTTTAGAAAAATGTCCGCGATTTTGGGTCCGCTATTTTAAATTTTGGATTTCCGACTTCATTTTTGAAATCAGCCACCCCAACAATCCCTTAATACTCATTTTCAAGTAAATGTATGGAAAATTTTAGAATTTTGGGTCCGCCATTTTTAATTTTTGATTTTTGACTTCATTTTCGAAATCAGCGATCCCAAAATCTTATATGGGTACTTGAACGAAGTAAAATATTGAGATTCTGATTTATGGCCATCTTTTCGGGATTTTGTACCACTGTGGCTTTGAGCTTTCTTATATCACTTTTGTCCCCTAACCTTCGATTATTGATATATCCTTATTATCTCTGACAAGCTCTATCCGCCTCCTAAACTGTTGCATGGCAAGCATTCGTAAATATATGACTGGCTTTCATTGGGGCCAAAAAATTCCGACAGAGAACACATCGGCGCATCTGCCCTGTTTAAACATTATCTCATGTAGGAAATTGGACAAATAATTTATGAAATGTTACTTGTTAACAAAAGAATAATGTTAAAACTAGAACACATTTAATCATATTTTTAGAGGAAAAAAATCTCACCAAAAATACTGATAGGGACAGAAAAAAAAATTGTGTACACACATAATTTTCCATATGCATTGAATAAATAACGTGATAAATGGAAAAAATTAATCACCTACAAATAGAATTTGAAATAATGGAAATAAGCTATAATAATAATTAAAATAGTTATAATCCACAGTTATTAATATTCACTAATATTCTTTAAAATCATTTTTATGATGATCATATTTTATGATATTCTTCTAATATTCTCACTTATATCCTGTACCTCATATACATTGGGTATTGTAATTTACAGATTGGAACATTATATTCACAGGATGCAAGTATATGCAAAATATATTTATTTTGAAACGTTTGATGGATACCAAATTATGGATTGAATTTTTTCATGAAACTTACCATTATTAAGAACAAACAAAAGCAATGGTTGATAGCTCGAATTTTTTATATATGGCATTTAAAATTAGGGGCAATGTATGTGGAAGGTACAATTACATTTCGAGAATCACTTTCAATTATAGATATCATATTTTAAAGCTACATTCGCGCATTTAAATATATAAAAACTATATAGTACCTATAATATCTAGAAATGGATAAGAAGAAATAAATGTTGTTTTTTTTCTTATCAAAAGCATTGGATATTTAATATTTTGAAATTTGAAAAAATATATCAGTTCTCAGGATGAAAAATATGAGAATCATTTTTCAGAATTTGGACAACTTCTTTTAAAATGTAATCAAAAGCGTTAGATATTCAAAAATATGAGGTAGAAAACTTCTGAATTCAATTTATTTCCAATTCGAAGTAATTAAAATTGACGATTCAAATTGAAAACTTAACTGATTTTTTCAAAGCCAAAGCTTCTTTAATTCTAGAATTTCATATATTCGTTACATTTTAAAGAATCCAATTGAACATTCACATTCATAAGACGAATTCCCAACGAGAAAAAGTTACTGCAATTTTCATCATTTGCAATGAAGAGATTTCCAATTATATTCCTTGGGAATTGAATGATTTTGCAAAAATACTCAAACTATTAACTGATTCTAAATCACAAACCTCGAACATGAACAAATTCCTACAACTGCTAAATTTTGAAAAATTAAAAAAACTGACTTGACTATAATATGACTCGAGGGTCTGCTATTTAACTTTAGCCTTTTTAAGGGAGTTTTTGTTGTATCCATTTTTCAATGTTTTGCTAATACATGCATTCTTCTTCTATCCATAAAATTACCGCCTTTTACATTCCAATCATCTTGCCTAATTTTATCGAAACTTTCAATCTTATGCTCGAAGAAAATAATAATTTTCTGATACCTACTTGTATTATATTTTTTCACAATAAGTACCTTCTTTCAATTTTTCGCTGTATTTTGTAATAAGCATACCGTATGTCAAGTTCTTATACAAAAATGAGAGACAAGTAATTTAGAATGATTCTTTCCTTTACAAATGAGGTCAAACATTTTCAAACAGTGGTTTTCAAAAGGTTTCGCTCAGATAGATGCAAGAATTGACAATTGAAACTGAGAATCGAAACTGTTCTTTTTTCATAGGATGCGTGTTTTCGTTTTTATTGTAATTATATTAGTATTAGAAATAGTTTATCCAAATTTGTACAAAAACAAAACAAGTTAAGAGGCATATAAATCAATATTATATACATTTGATGCATTAGAGTCAAAGGTAATATAGAAAAGTTCGCGTTTCGGACAGATTTTGATCGAGTGCGCAGCACGAGACACACGATGAGAATCTATTCGTTAAAGCAGGAGAAGCTTCAACAAAAGACAATTCACATTCATCAAATACAGCAGCCGACATTCTACCTTTTAGTTTCAAAAGCTTCATACACAATTGTAGGGAAGTACAAAGACCGAGCGCCTAGCGCGAGGTAAATTCAAAACCAAGCGCGAAGCGTGAGTTCTCAAAGACGCGCACCCCAGGCGCGCTCAAACTTGCGAGCGAAGCGAGCTGCGCGCGATAAGAATGTGCCCACGCAGCGGGCAGATTTTTTTCTCCATGGAAAGCCGAGTTTTGTTCTATTCGGAGAAAACCACATATAAAAATCTGCCCATTGAATGATTTTGCAAAAATATTCAAACTATTAACTTATTCTAAAGCACAAACCTCGAACATTAACGAATTCCTACAACTGCTTAATTTTGAAAAATTAAAAAAACTGACTTGACTTTAATATGACTTGAGGGTCTGCTATTTAACTTTAGCCTTTTTTAGGAAGTTTTTGTTGTACTTATTTTTCAATGTTTTGCTGATACATGCATTCTTCTTATATCCATACAATTACCGCCTTTTACATTCCAATCGTCGTGCCTAATTTTATTGAAACTTTCAATCTTATGCTCGAAAAAAGTAATAATTTTCTGATACTTTCTTGTATCACATTTTTTTACAATAAGTAACTTCTTTCAATTTATTGATGTATTTTGTAATAAGCATACCGCGGAGATTTCTGAAACATAATATAATAGATAATATAAAATTTAAGATGGGAAGCACAGTCGATGTGTCGATTTCTATTGATCTTGAAAAATTATTTTGAAATTTCTCGCAGGTTAGAATAATGGATTTCGAATTGTTATCATCGCTATTATTATATTTGTTAGTTGGAAAAACTACATTTGAATAATGTTTTACTCATGTTACGTGGGAAATTTGATGATCGTGAATATATTGTGAGTTTGAATTCCGTTTATTCTTTTGAATGTAAGAAGGTGAACAATTAATTCCGATGCACACAAGCCGACACTGAAACCTCACTGTAAAAAATTTTCTTGAAAATTGACGCAATGATGTAAATTTCCAGCAAGAAATTACATGCGTCAGCAGTGCAAATTTACGTCAATAGTGCAGTAGTACAGTTTTCATGTAATTTTACCTAACTGAGCGTGTGTCCGTTTTCAACAGATGAGTTTTTCCTACCTTGAGCGAGGTACTTTTACTGGTATTGGTTTCGAGTCTCCCTGGTAAAAATACATAGATTGCGTGAAATAAACTTGGAAAGTTTGGTGGAAATTTCCCGCAACGCTGTAATATGACGGTCTTACTGCACATTTACTTCGATCAGCGCGGGTCTCTATTTTTTCGCCACGCTCAGCGTGGTAATGTTCCGGAAAGTTTTTTACAGTGCTGGCTCTTCCTATCCAGCCTTCGCTCTAAAAGTTTCATGAGAATTGACCGCAGCCACGGTGGCGCTGATTGTTCATTGGCCCGAGGTTCATTCAAATGCATGGGAAAAAACGTAAAAATCCAATTTTTATGTAATGAAGAATCTTCCCGCTCCGCGGGCACATTCTCATAGCGCGCTGCGTGGGCAGCTCGCAAGTTTCAGCGCACCTAGAGCGCGCGACCGCCGGATCTCGCGCTTCTTGCTCGATAATGTATTAGACTCGCGCTTCGCGCTCGTACATTTCGAACCTTGCGCTGCGCGCTCGGGTTTGTGTCTCGCATTCAAAATGCTTTTGCTATGGTTCATTTTAATAATTATGCAGATTTGAAAGTGAATTGAACAAATCAATTTCTTTTAGATCCCAGTCAACCAATGCAACCTCATATTCTTAATTTATAACGTAATTAGGTATAGATGAAGATTACATTCCTCAAAGCTCTGTTGGCCTTAAGGTACACATTCTCATCGTGGCACTCGCGCTTCACGCTTGACTTTTGACGGAAGTT